>CM061559.1:24722082-24764007 GCA_030864225.1 Capsicum baccatum var. pendulum | reverse complement strand
TGCTCAAGACCCTCTTAGAAATTGGAAATTTTCTTCATGTTCAGGACCATCCTGAAAATGAGAATTTACTTTATGTTTAGGCCCCTCCTGAAAATGGGAATTTACTTTATGTTCAAGACCCTGCTGGAAAATGCAAATTTACTTCATGTTCAGGACCCTTCAGAAAAATTGGACTTAGAATTCTGTTCAGTCCATCCTTAAAAATGGGATCTTACTTTTGGTAAGGGCTCTCCTGAAAAATGGGATTTTACTTTCCGTTTAGGGACCTCCTGAAAAATGGGATATTACTTTCTGCTCAGGACCCTCTTGGAAAATGGAACTTTACTTTCATGTTCAATAACCTCCTGAAAAATGGGATTTTACTTTATGTTCAAGACCTCCTGAAAAAATGGGATTTGTACTTTTCTATTTAGTACTCTCCTAAAAAATGCAACTTTACTTTAATTAGGACCCTCCTAAAAAATAGGAATTCACTTTTTGTTCAGAGCCCTCCTTAAAAATGGGATTTCACTTCCTGTTAAGGACCCTTCAGAAAAATAGGATTTTACTTTCTATTTAGATGCATCTTGAAAAATAGGATTGTAATTTCATGTTCAGGACTCTCCTAAAAAATGGAAATTTTACTTTTTGTTCAGGACCTTCCTGTAAAATCAGAATTTTCTTTATATTTAGGACCCTCTCCTTAAAATAGGATTTTACTTTCTGTTTAGGACCCTACTGAAAATTGGGACTTTACTTTTGTTCAAGACTTTCTGAAATATGAGTATTAACAATCTGTTCAGTACCCTCCTGAAAAAGGGGATTTCTATTTATGTTTAGGACCCTACTGAAAAAATGGGACTTTACATTCATGTTCAGGACCCTCCTGAAAAATAGAAATTTACTTTATGTTCAGGACCCTCTTGAAAAATGGGATTTTTATTTTCTGTTCGTGACCATCGTGGAAAATTGAAATTTACTTTTATTTTAGGACCCTCCTGGAAAATGGGATTTAACTTTCTGTTCAGGACCCTCCTAAAAATTTAATTTTACTTTCGATCAGGACCCTCCTGAAAAATAGGAATTCACTTTATATTCAGAAACCTCCTGAAAAATGAGATTTTACTTTATGTTCAGGACCCTTTTGAAATATTGTGTTTTACTTTTTGTTCAAGACCCTTCTTAATAATGGGATTTTACTTTATATTAAGGACCCTCATACAAAATGAGAATTTACTTTACGTTCAGCACCCTCTTGAAAAATGGGACTTTACTTTATGTTCAGGACTCTACTGAGAAATAGGATTTTACTTTCTATTTAGGTCCCTCTTGAAAAATAAGAATTTACTTTCAACTCTGGACTCTCCTGGAAAATTGGAATTTACTTTTTGTTCAGGACACTCCTAAAAATGGAAATTTGCTTTATGCTCATGTCCCTCCTAGAAAATAGAATTTACTACATGTTCTACACCATCTTGAAAAATGGTTTTACTTTTTTCCAGGACCCTCTTGAAAAGTGGGAATTTACTTTTTTTCAGGACTTCCATTTTTGAGGAGGATCCTGAAGAGAAACTAAAATCCTATTTTTTCAGGAGGTTCTGAACATGAAAGTAAAGTCCCATTTTTCAGGAGGGTCCTGAACACGAAAGTAAAGTCCCATTTTTCAGAAGGGTCCTGTACAGAAAGTAAAATCCAATTTTCTAGGAAGGCCCTGTACAGAAAGTTAAATCCCATTTTTCTGGAGGGTCCTGAACATAGAGTAAACTCTCATTTTCTAGGAGGGTCCTGAACAGAAACTAAATTCCCATTTTTTAGGAGTCCTCAACGAAAGTAAAATCCCATTTTACAAGAGGGTCCTGAACATAAAGTTAAGTTCCATTTTCCAAGAGGGTCCTGAGGAGAAAGTAACATCCCATTTTTCAGAAGGCCCTGAACAGTAAGTAAAATCCCATTTTTAAGGAGGTCTCAGACCAAAAGTAAGATCCCATTTTTTTGATGGACCTGAACATGAAGTAAATTTGCATTTTCCAGCAGGTTCCTGAAAATAAAGTAAATTCCCATTTTTTAGGAGTGTCCTAAATATAAAGTAAATTCCTATTTTTCAGGATGGTCCTGAACATGAAGAAAATTCCCATTTTCTTGGAAGGTCCTGAGCATATAGTATATTTCCATTTTTCAGGAGGGTCCTGAACAAAAATTAAATTCCCATTTTCCAGGATAGTCTAGAACATAAAGTAAATTCTTATTTTTAAGGAGTCCTGATCATGAAAGTAAAGTCCCATTTTTCAAGAAGGTCCTGAACATAAATAGAAATCCCCTATTTCAGGAGGGTCCGAAACAGAAAGTTAATTCTGATATTTCAGTAAGGTCCTGAACAAATGTAAAGTCCTATTTTTCAAAAATATTTTGAACAGAAAGTAAAATCTAATTTTCTAGGAGGGTCCTAAACGTAAAGTAAATTTACATTTACAAGAAGGTCCTGAACAGAAAGTAAAAATCCCATTTTTTAAGAGGGTCCTCAACATTAAGTAAAATCTCATTTTTCTGGAGGGTCCTGAACATGAAAGTAAAGTCTCATTTTTCAGGAGAGTCCTGAACATAAAGTCAACTCCCATTTTTCAGGAGGGTCCTGAACAGAAAGTAAATCCTATTTTTCAGAAGGGTCCTGAAAATAACGTTAAATCTAATTTTTTAGGAGGTTTCTAAATAGAAAGTGAATCCCCAATTTTCAGGAGGGTCCTGAACAAAAGTAAAGTCGTATTTTTTAGGAGGGTTCTAAACATAAAGAAAATTCTATTTTTCAGGAGAGTCCTAATCATGAAAGTAAAGTCCCCTATTTTCGGAGGGTCCTGAACACAAATAGAAATCCCCTTTTTCAGGAAGTTCCTGAACAAAAGTTAAATCTCATATTTTAGGAATGTCCTAAACAAAAGTAAAGTCTTATTTTTCAGAAAGGTCCTGAACAGAAAGTAAAATCCAATTTTCCAGAAGGGTCCTGAACGTAAAGTAAATTGAGATTTTACAGAAGGGCCCTGAACATAAAGTAAAAAGAATTTTTCAGGAGGGTCCTAGACAATAAAGTAAAGTCCTATTTTTCAGGATAGTCCTAAACATGAAAGTATTATCCATCCCATTTTTCAGGAGCATCCGAACATATAGTAACGACCCATTTTCAGGGGGGTCCTGAACATAAAGTTAATTCCCGTTTTTTCAGGAGGGTCCTGAATATAAAGTAAAATCCCATTTTTTAAGAGAGTTCTGAACAACATGTAAAGTCTCATTTTTCAGAAGGGTCCTGAACAAAAGTAAAAATCCCATTGTTTAGAAGGGTGCTGAACAAAAATAAAAGTCCCATTTTTCTGGACGGTCCTAAACATAAAATAAAATACCATTTTTTGGAAGGGTCCTGAACAGAAGGTAAAATCTCATTTTTTAGAAGAGTCCTGAATAGAACCTAAAATCCCAATTTTTCAGGAGTATCTTGAAAAAAGTAAATTTTCATTTTCCAGGAGAGTCTAGAAGAGAAAGTAAATTCTCATTTTTTCGGAGGGACCTGAACAGAAAGTAAAATCCTATTTTTAAGGAGGGTCCAGAACATAAAGTAAAGTTCCATTTTTTTAGAAGGTCCTGAACATAAAGTAAATTCCCATTTTTAAGGAGGGTCCTGAACATTAAGTAAAATCCTATTTTTAAGAAGGTTCCTAAATAGAAAGTTAAAGCCTATTTTCCCCGAGGATCCTGAACATAAAGTTATTTCGATTTTCCAGGAGGGTCATGTACAGAAAGTAATAATCCTATTTTTCAGGAGGGTCCTCAACATAAAGTAAAATCCCATTTTCAGGGGGGTCCTAAAGCTGAAAGTAAAGTCCCATTTTTTAGAAGGGTCCTGAACATAATAGAAGTCCCCTTTTTCAAGAGGGTGTTGAATAGAAAGTTAATTCTCAGATTTCAGGAAAGGCCTGAACAAAAGTAAAGTTCTATTTTTTAGAAGGGTCCTGAACAGCAAGTAAAATTCTATTTTTCAGGAAAGTCCTGAAGGTAAAGTAAATTTGATTTTAAAGGAAGGCCTTGAACAGAAAGCAAAAATCCCATTTTTCAAGATTGTCCTAAACATAAATTAAAATCCTATTTTCACAGGAAGGTCCTGAACTTGAAAGTAAAGTCCCATTTTTCAGGATGGTCCTGAACATAAAGTAAATTTCCATTTTTTAGGACGGTCCTGAACATAAAGTAAAATCCCATTTTTTTGAAAGGTCCTGAACAGAAAGTAAAATCCCATTTTTCAGGAGATTCCTAAATAGAATGTAAAATCCCATTTTTCAGGAGAGTCATGAACATAAAATAAAGTCCTATTTTTCAGGAGGGTCCTTAATAGAAAGTAAAATCCTATTTTTTCAGAAGGGTCCTGAACATAAAGTAAAGTCACAGTTTTCATGAGGGTCCTGAACATATAGTAAATTCCCATTTTTCAGGAGGGTCCTGAAGAAAAAGTAAAATTCCCATTTTCTGGAAGGTCCTGAATAGAAAGTAAAATCCTAGTTTTTAGAAGGTTCCTGAATATAAAGTAAAATCCCATTTTTACGGTGGGTCCTGAACAGGAAGTAAAATCCCATTTCCTTGAGGATCCTGAACGTAAAGTAAATTCTGATTTTCCAGGCGGGTCCTGAATAAAAAGTAAAACTTCTATGTTTCAGGAGGGTCCTGAACATAATGTAAAATCCCATTTTTTTGGAGGGTCCTGAACATGAAAGTAAAGACCCATTTTTTAGGAGGGTCCTCAACATGAAAGAAAAGTCCCATTTTTCAGGAGGGTCCTGAACAGAAAGTAAAATTTCATTTTTCAGAATTGTCCTAAAAAGAAAATAAAGTCTCATTTTTCTAGGAGGATCCTAATCAGAAAGTAAAGTTCCCATTTTCCATGAGGTCCTGAACATAAAGTAAAAAACCTCATTTTTAAGGAAAGTCCTGAACAGAAAGTAAATTCAAATTTTTCCTGAGGGTCCTGAACAAAAGTAATGTCCCCATTTTTCAGGAGGGTCCTGAACAGAAAGTAAAGTCCCATTTTCTAGGAGGGTCCTAAACAGAAAGTAAAGTCCTGAGTAGAAAGTAAAGTCTCATTTTCCTGTAGGGTCCTGAGAAGAAAGTAAAATTCCATTTTTCAGGAGGGTCCTAAACCGAAAGTAAAGTATAATTTCCAGGAAGGACCTGAGCAAAAAGTAAAGTCCTATTTTTCAGTAGGGTCCTAAACTGAAAGAGAAAATCTCATTTTTCAGGAGGGTCCTAAACATATAATAAATTCCCATTTTTTAGTAGGGTCATGAACAAAAGAAAAATCCTATTTTTTCAGGACCCTCCTAAGAAATGGGATTTTACCTTATGTTCAGGACCCTCCTGAAAAATGGGATTTTTACCTATTGTTCAGGACTTTCTTGTAAAATCTGAATTTACTTTACGTTCAGGACCCTCCTGGAAAATAGGATTTTACTTTCTGTTCAGGTGCCTTCTTTAAAATGGGACTTTACTTTTGTTCAAGAACTTCCTGAAATATGAGAATTAACTTTCTGTTCAGGGCTTTAATGAAAAAAGGGATTACTATTTATGTTCAGGACCCTCCTGAAAAATGGGATTCTACTTTATGTTCAGTACCCTCCTGAAAAATAGGATTTTACTTTCTTTTAAGGATCCTCCTCAAAAATGGAATTTAACTTTCTGTTCAGGACCCTCCTAAAAATTGAATTTTATTTTCTGTTTTTGGACCTCCCTGAAAAATGGGAATTTGCTTTATGTTAAGGACCCACCTGAAATAGGACTTTACTTTATGTTCAGGACCCTCCTAAAAAATGGGACTTTACTTTATGTTCAACACCCTCTTGAAAAATAGAATTTTACTTTCTGTTAAGAACCTTCCTGAAAAATGGAAATTTACTTTCTGCTTAGTACCCTCTGGAAAAATAGGAATTTACGTTATGTTCTGCACCACCCTGGAAAATGGGAATTTTCTTTTTGTTCAGGACCCTCCTGAAAAATAGAAATTTACTTTATGCTCAAGACCCTCCTAAAAAATGAGACTTAACTTTCTTTTAGCACTCTCCTGAAAAATTGAATTTTCTTTATGTTTAGGACACTCCTGAAAAATAGGATTTTTCTTTCTGTTCCGGACCATCCTGAAAAATGGGAATTCACTCTATGTTCAGGTCCTTTCTGGAGAATGGAAATTTACTTCATGTTCAAGACCCTCCTTAAAAATGGGACTTTAATTCTGTTTAAGTCCCTTCTGAAAAATAGGAATTTAATTTCCGTTTAGGGCCTTCCTAAAATTAGATTTTACTTTCTGTTCAGGGCACTCCAGAAAAATGGTTTTTACTATCTGTTCAGGGCCCTCCTGAAAATGGGATTTAACTTTCTGCTTAGGACCAACTCTGAAAAATGGGATTTTACTTTCTGTTCAGGCCCCTTCAGAAAAATAGAATTTTTCTTTCCACTCTGAGCGCTCCTAAAAAATGGGATTTTACTTTCTGTTCAGGACCCTCCTGAAAAATGGGACTTGACTTTATGTTCAGGACCCTTCTAAAAAGTAGTGTTTTACTTTATGTTTAGGACCCCTCTTAAAAATGGAATTTTACTTTCTGTTCAGGCCCCACATGGAAAATGGGAATTCACTTCATGTTCAGGCCCTCCTGAAAACGGGAATTAACTTTATCTTCAGGACCCCCCTGAAAATGGGTCGTTACTATATGTTCAGGATGCTCCTGAAAAATGGGATAATACTTTCATGTTTAGGACTATCCTGAAAAATAGGACTTTACTTTATTGTCTAGACCCTCCTGAAAAATTCTATTTTACTTTATGTTCAGGGCCCTTCTGTAAAATCTCAATTTACTTTACGTTCAGGACCCTTCTGGAAAATTAGATTTTACTTTCTGTTCAGGACCTTTCTGAAAAATAAGACTTTACTTTTGTTTAGGACCTTCCTAAAATATGAGATTTAACTTTCTGTTCAGGACCTTCCTGAAAAAGGGGATTTCTATTTGTGTTCAGGACCCTCCGAAAATAGGGGACTTTACTTTCATGATCAGGACTCTCCTGAAAAATAGAATTTTACTTTATGTTTAGAACCCTCCTAAAAAATGCGACTTTACTTTTGTTCAGGACCCTCCTAAAAATTGGGGATTCACTTCTATTTAGAAACCTCCTAAAAAATTAGATTTAACGTTATTTTCAGGACCCTTCTGAAAAAATAGGATTTTACTTTCTGTTCAGGACCCTCCTGAAAAATGGGAGTTGACTTTATGTTCAGGACTCTCCTGAAAAATGAGACTTTACTTTCATGTTCAGGACCCTCCAGAAAAATGAGATTTTACTTAATGTTGAGGACCCTCTTAAAAAAATGGGATTTTTACGGGATTTTACTTCTGTACTGTTCAGGACCTTCTTGTAAATGTAAATTTACTTTACGTTTAGGACCCTCCTGGAAAATTAGATTTTACTTTCTGTTCAAAATATTTTTGAAAAATAGGACTTTACATTTGTTCAGGACCTTACTGAAATATCAGAATTAACTTTCTGTTCTGGACCCTCCTGAAATAGGGGATTTCTATTTATGTTCAGGACCTTCTTGAAAAATGGGACTTTACTTTCATGATCAGGACTCTCCTTAAAAATAAGAATTTACTTTATGTTCTAGACTATCCTGGAAAATGGGAATTTAATTTTTGTTCAGGACCCTCCTGAAAAATGGAAATATACTATATGCTCAGGACCTTCCAAGAAAATGGGAATTTTCTTCATGTTCAGGACCATCCTGAAAAATAGGAATTTACTTTATATTTAGGACACTCCTAAAAAATGGGAATTTACTTTATTTTCAGGAACCTGCTGGAAAATGCAAATTTACTTCATGTTCAGGTCCATCCTAAAAAATGGGATCTTACTTTTGGTCTGAGACCTCCTTAAAAATGGGATTTTACTTACTGTTCAGGGCCTTCCTGAAAAATGGGATGTTACTTTCTCCTCAGGACCCTCTTGGAAAATGGAACTTAACTTTATGTTCAGGACCCTCTTGTAAAATGGGATTTTACTTTCGTTGAGGACTCCTAAAAAATGGGAATTTAGTTTCTGTTCAGGACCCTCCTAGAAAATGAGAGTTTACTCTATGTTCAGGACCCTCCAGAAAAATGGGATTTAACTTTCTGTACAGGGCCTTCCTAGAAAATTGGATTTTACTTTCTGTACAGGACCCTTCTGAAAAATGGACTTTACTTTCGTGTTCAGGACCCTCCTGAAAAATGGGACTTTACTTTCATGTTCAAGAACCTCCTGAAAAATAGGATTTTAGTTTCTCTTTCAGGATCCTCCTCAAAAATGGAATTCTACTTTCTGTTCAGGACCCTTCTAAAAAATGGAAGTTTACTTTCTGTTTCGGACCCTCCTGAATAATTGGAATTTGCTTTATGTTAAGGACCCTCCTGAAAATAGGACTTTACTTTATGTTCAAGACCCTCCTGAAAAATAGGAATATACTTTCTGTTTAGTTCCCTCCTGAAAAATAGGAATTCACTTTATGATCTAGACCTTCTTAGAAAATGAGAATTTATTTTTTATTCAGGACCCTCCTGAAAAATGGAAATTTACTTTATGCTCAGGACCCGCTTGAAAAATGAGACTTAACTTTATGTTTAAACTCTCCTGAAATATGGGATTTTACTTTATGTTTAGGACACTCCTAAAAATGGGGTTTTACTCTCTGTTCAGCACCTTCCTGAAAAATGGGAATTTACTCTATGTTCAACACCTTTTTGGAAAATGGGAATTTACTTCATGTTCAATACCCTCATGAAAAATGGGACTTTGATTTCTATTCAGGCCCCTTCTGAAAAATTGGAATTTAATTATCATTTAGGTCCTTCCTGGAAATAGGATTTTACTTTCTTTTCAAGGCACTCAAGAAAAATGGGATTTTACTATCTGTTCAGGGCCTTCCTGAAAAATAGGGTTTTACTTTTCACTCAGACCCACTCTGAAAAATGGGATTTTACTTTCTGTTCAGGACCCTCCTGAAAAATAGAATTTTTCTTCCCACTCATAACCCTCCTAAAAAATGGAATTTTACTCTTTGTTCTGGACCTTTCTGAAAAATGGGACTTTTCAAGCTGCTCAGGACCTTCCTTGAAAAATTGGACTTTACATCCTGTTCAGGACCCTCTTGAAATATGAACTTTACTTTCAATTTAGGACCCTCCTGGAAAATAGAAATTTACATTATGTTCTGAACCCTCCTAGAAAATGAGATTTTACTTTTTGTCTAGGACACTCCTGAAAAATGGAAATTTACTTTATGTTCAGGACCTTTTGGAAAAATGGGAACTTACTTCATGTTCAGGACCCTCCTGAAAAATGGGAGTTTACTTTAAGTTCAGGACTCTCCTGAAAAATGAGACTTTACTTTCATGTTCAGGACCCTCCTGAAAAATGGCATTTTACTTTATGTTCAGGACCCTCCTAAATAATGAGATTTTTTACTTTCTGTTTAGAACCTTCCTATAAATCTGAATTTACTTTACGTTTAGGACCCTCCTAGAAAATTAAGTTTTACTTTCTGTTTAGGACCTTTCTGAAAAATAGGACTTTCCATTTGTTTAGACCTTCCTGAAATATCAGAATTACCTTTCTTTAGGACCCTCCTGAAAAAGGGGATTTCTATTTATGTTCAGGACCTTTCTGAAAAATGGACTTTACTTTTCGTTCAGGACGCTTTCGAAAAATGGGAGTTTACTTTATGTTCAGATCCGTCCTAAAAAATAGGAATTTACTTTATGTTCAGATCCGTCCTAAAAAATAGGATTTTACTTTCTTTTCAGGATCCTCCTCAAAAATGGAATTTAACTTTCTGTTCAGGACCCTCCTAAAAAATTGAATTTTATTTTTTGTTTTGGACCTCCCTGAAAAATGGGAATTTGCTTTATGTTAAGGACCCACCTGAAAATAGGACTTTACTTTATGTTCAGGACCCTCCTAAAAAATGGGACTTTACTTTATGTTCAACACCCTCTTGAAAAATAGAATTTTACTTTCTGTTAAGAACCTTCCTGAAAAATGAAATTTACTTTCTGCTTAGTACCCTCTGGAAAAATAGGAATTTACGTTATGTTCTGCACCACCCTGGAAAATGGGAATTTTCTTTTTGTTCAGGACCCTCCTGAAAAATAGAAATTTACTTTATGCTCAAGACCCTCCTAAAAAATGAGACTTAACTTTCTGTTTAGCACTCTCCTGAAAAATTGAATTTTTTTTATGTTTAGGACACTCCTGAAAAACAGGATTTTTCTTTCTGTTCCGGACCCTCCTGAAAAATGGGAATTCACTCTATGTTCAGGTCCTTTCTGGAGAATGGAAATTTACTTCATGTTCAAGACCCTCCTTAAAAATGGGACTTTAATTCCTGTTTAAGTCCCTTCTGAAAAATAGGAATTTAATTTCCGTTTAGGGCCTTCCTAAAATTAGATTTTACTTTCTGTTCAGGGCACTCCAGAAAAATGGGTTTTACTATCTGTTCAGGGCCCTCCTGAAAATGGGATTTAACTTTCTGCTTAGGACCCACTCTGAAAAATGGGATTTTACTTTCTGTTCAGGCCCCTTCTGAAAAATAGAATTTTTCTTTCCACTCTGAGCGCTCCTAAAAAATGGAATTTTACTTTCTGTTCAGGACCCTCCTGAAAAATGGGACTTGACTTTATGTTCAGGACCCTTCTAAAAAGTAGGGTTTTACTTTATGTTTAGGACCCCTCTTAAAAATGGAATTTTACTTTCTGTTCAGGCCCCACATGGAAAATGGGAATTCACTTCATGTTCAGGCCCTCTTGAAAAATGGGCATTTAATTTCTGTTCGGGTCCGTCCTGAAAAATGGGATTTTACTTTTGGTCTGGACCCTCCTAAAAAATACGACTTTACTTTTTCTTCAAGTCCCTCCTGAAAAATGGAAATTTAATTTATGTTAAGTACCTTCCTGAAAAATAGGATTTTACTTTCTGTTCAGGACTTTCTAGAAAATGGGGATTTTACTTTATGTTTAGGACCCTCTAGATAAATGGGATTTAACTTTATGTTCAGGACCTACCTAAAAAATAGGAATTTATTATATGGTTAGGACTCTCCGGAAAATGATACTTTACTTTATGTTCTGGACCCTCATGAAAAAATAGAATTTTTACTTTCTGTTTAGGACCCTCTTGAAAAATGGGACTTTACTCTATGTTCAGGATCTTCCTGAAAAATGCGGTTTTACTTTCTATTAAGGACTCTCCTGAAAATGGGATTTTACTTTCTCTTCAGGTCCCTTTCGGAAAATGAGATTTTACTTTATGTTCAGGACTCTTCTAAAAAATGGGAATTTATTTTATGTTCACGATCCTCCTGAAAAATAGGACTTTTATTTCTTTTTAGGACCCTTTTGAAAAAATGGGATTTTTCTTTTTGGTCAGGACCCTCCTGAAAAATGAGACTTTACTTTATGTTCAGAACCCCTCGTAAAAATAAGATTTTACTTTATGTACAGGACCCTCCTGAAAAATGGGAATTTACTTTATGTTCAGGATCCTCCTAAAAAATGGGACCTTATTTTTATGTCCAGAACCATCCTGAAAAATGGGACTTTACTTTCAAGTTCAGGACCTTCCCAAAAAATAGGATTTTAATTTATGTTCAGGACCCTTTTGAAAAATGGGATTTTTATTTTTTGTTCAAGACTTTCCTTTAAAATCAGAATTTACTTTATGTTCAGGACCCTCCTGAAAAATAGGTTTTTACTTTCCGTTCAAGACCCTGCTAAAAAATGGGACTTTACTTTTGTTCAGGACCTTTCTGAAATCTGAGAATTAACTTTCTAGTCAGGACCCTCCTGAAAAAGAGGATTTCTATTTATGTTCAGGACCATCCTAAAAAATGGGACTTTACTTTCTTGTTCAGGACCCTTCTGAAAAATGAGATTTTACTTTATGTTCAGGACCCTCCTGAAAAATAGGATTATTACTCTCTGTACATGACCCTCCTGTAAAATCAAAATTTACTTTATGTTCAGGACTCACCGGGAAAACGGTCTTTAAACTTTCTATTCAGGAAACTCCTTACAAATGGGATTTTACTTTATGTACAGGACTATCCTGAAAAATGGGACTTTAGTTTATTGTGAAGGGTCCTCTTGAAAAATGGAAATTTACTTTATGTTCAGGACCTTCTTGAAAAATGGGAACTTACATCATGTTTAGGACCCTCCTGAAAAATGGAATTTTATTTATTCTCAGGACCCTCCTGGAAAAGGAGAATTTACTTTATGCACAGGACCCTTCTGAAAAATAGGACTTTTATTTCTGTTTGGGACCTTTCTGAAAAAATGGGATTTTTTCTTTTTGGTCAGGACCCTCCTGAAAAGTAGAAATTTTCTTTATGCTAAGGACTTTCCTAAAAAAAGAGACTTAACTTTCTATTTAGGAATCTCCTGAAAAATGGGATTTTACTTTATATTTAGGAAACTACTGAAAAATAGGATTTTTTCTTTCTGTTCAGGACCCTCCTGAAAAATGGGAATTCACTCTATGTTCAGGTCCTTTCTGGAAAATGAGAATTTACTTCATGTTCAAGACCCTCCTGAAAAATGGAAATTTAATTTCTTCTCAGGACCCTCCTGGAAAAAGAGACTTTACTTTCTGCTCAGGACTTTACTTTCTGTTTAGGACCCTCCTAGAAAAAGGGACTTTACTTTCTGTTCAGGACCATCCTGAAAAATGGGGACATTACTTTTTTCAGGACCCTCTGGAAAAATATGAATTTACTTTCTGTTCAGGACTTTCCTTAAAATTGAGATTTTACTTTATGTTCAGCACCCTCATGGAAAATGGAACTTTACTTTCTGATTAGGATCCTCCTAAAAAATGGGACTTTATTTTCTGTTTAGGACAATTCTGAAAAATGGAATTTTACTTTATGTTCAGGACCCTCTTGAAAAATGGGACGTTACTTTTATGTTAAGGACCCCTCCTAAAAAATGGGTCTTTACTTTCATGTTCAGGACCCTCCAAAAAAATAGGATCTTACAATATGCATAGAAGTTTTACTTTCTATTCAGGACCCGCCTGGAAAGTTAGAATTTACTTTACGTTCAGGATCCTCAAGGAAATGGATTTTACTTCACTGTTCAGGACCCTCCGTAAAAATGGGATTTTACTTTATATTCAGGAACCTTCTAAAAACTAGGATTTTACTTTCTGTTCAGGACCTTCCAGAAAATGGGGATTTTACTTTTTCTTCCGGACCCTCCTGAAAAATGGGAATTTACTATATATTCATGACCCTCCTGAAAAATAGGATTTTACTTTCTAATAAGGACCCTCCTGAAAAATGGAACTTTACTTTACGTTCAGGACTCTCCTGAAAATTGGGATTTTACGTTCCATTTAGGAATCTCCTGAAAAATGGGATTATACTTTCTGTTCAAGACCTTTCAAAAATGGGATTTTACTTTATGTTTAGGACCGTCCTAAAAAATGGAAATTTACTTTATGTTCAGGAACATCCTGAAAAATGGGACTTTACTTTCAAGTTCAGGACCTTCCTGAAAAATAGGATTTTAAATTTATGTTCAGGACACTCCTGAAAAATGGGATTTTTACTTTCTGTTCAAGACCTTCCTTTAAAATTAGAATTTACTTTACCTTCAGGACCCTCCTGGAAAATAGGATTTTACTTTCTGTTCAGGACCCTGCTAAAAAATGGAACTTTACTTTTGTTCAGACCTTCCTGAAATCTGAGAATTAACTTTCTATTCAGGACCCTCTTGAAAAAGGGAATTTCTATTTATGTTTAGGACCCTCCTAAAAAATGGGACTTTACTTAATTTTTTTTAGGACCCTCCTCAAAATGGGATTTTACTTTATGTTCAGGACCCTCCTGAAAAATAGGATTATTACTTTCTATACATGACCCTCCTAGAAAATTGAAATTTACTTTATGTTCAGGATCCTCCGGGGAAATAAGCTTCAACTTTCTATTTAGGAACCTTCTTAAAAATGGGATTTTACTTAATGTTCAGGACCCTCCTTAAAAATGGGAATTTACATTATGTTCAGGACCCTCCAAAAAAATGGAACTTTACTTTAGTTTCAGGACCCTCCTTAAAAATAGGATTTTACTTTCTGTTCAGGTCCTTCCGAAAAAATGAGAATTTACTTTCTGTTCTGGACTCTCCCGGAAAATGAAAATTTACTCTTTTTTTAGGATACTCCTGAAAAATGGGATTTTAGATTCTATTCAGGACTCTTCTAAAAAAATGGATTTACCTTCTATTCAGGACCCTTCCAAAAAATGGTATTATATTTTATGTTTAGGACCGTCCAGAAAAATAGGACTTTTATTTTTGTTCAGGCCCCTTCTAAACAATGGGATTTTACTTTTGTTCAGGACCCTTTTGAAAAATGAGACTACTTTATGTTCAGAACCCTCTTAAAAAATTGGATTTTACTTTATATTCAGAACCTTCCTGAAAAATGAGAATTTACTTTATGTTTAGGACCCCCCTGAAAAATGGGTCATTACTTTATGTTCAGGATGCTCCTGAAAAATGGGACAATACTTTCATGTTTAGGACCATTCTGAAAAATAGGACTTTACTTTAGTGTTTAGGACCCTCCTGAAAAATTCACTTTTACTTTATGTTCAGGGCCCTTCTGTAAAATCGGAATTTACTTTACGTTCAGGACCCTTTTGGAAAATTAGATTTTACTTTCGGTTCAGGACCTTTCTGAAAAATAAGACTTTACTTATGTTCAGAGCCTTCCTAAAATATGTGAATTAACTTTCTATTCAGGACCCTCCTGAAAAAGGGGATTTATATTTATGTTCAGAACCCTCCCGAAAAATGGGAATTTTCTTTTTGTTAAGGACCCTCCTGAAAATGTGACTTTACTTTATGTTTAGGACCCTCGTAAAAAGAGGGGACTTTACTTTATGTTCAAGACCATCCTGAAAAATTGGAATTTACTTTCTGTTTTAGTTCCTCCTGAAAAATAGGAGTTCACTTTATGTTCTGGACCCTCCTGGAAAATGGGAATTTACCTTTTATTTAGGACCCTCCTGAAAAATGGAAATTTACTTTATGCTCAGGACTCTCCTGAAATATGGGATTTTACTTTATGGTTAGGACACTCCTGAAAAATGGGGTTTTTCTTTCTGTTCAGCACCATCCTGAAAAATGGAATTTACTCTATGTTCAGGACCTTTCAGGAAAATGGGAATGTACTTTATGTTCGAGACCCTCCTGGAAAATAGGACTTTGATTTCTATTCAAGTCCCTTTTAAAAAACAGGAATTTAATTATCGTTTAGGTCCTTCCTGGAAATAGGATTTTACTTTCTGTTCAGGGCCCTCCAGAAAAATGGGATTTTACTAACTGTTCAGGGCTTTCCTAAAAAATGGGATTTAACTTTTCACTCAGGACCCACTCTGAAAAATGGGATTTTACTTTCTGTTCAGGACCCTCTTGAAAAATAGTATTTTTCTTCCCACTCAGAGCCCTCCTGAAATATGGGATTTTACTTTTTGTTCTGGACCCTTCTGAAAAATGGGACTTTTCGTGCTGCTCAGGATCTTCCTGGAAAATTGGACTTTACTTCCTGTTCAGGACCTCTTGAAAAAATGAGACTTTACTTTCAATTTAGGACCCTTCTGGAAAATAGTAATTTACATTATGTTCTGAACCCTCCTGGAAAATGAGCTTTTACTTTTTGTTTAGGACTCTCCTGAAAAATGGAAATTTACTTTATGTTCAGGACCCTCCTGAAAAATGGGAACTTACTTCATGTTCAGGACCCTACTACTGAAAAATGGGGAGTTTACTTTATGTTCAGGACCCTCCTAAAAAATGGGAATGTAATTTATGTTCAGGACCCTCCGGCAAAATAGGACTTTAATTTATATTATGGTCCCCCCAAAAATAAAATTTACTTTCTGTTCAGGACTCTCCTGAAAAATAAGAATTTACTTTCGGTTCTGGACACTCCTGGAAAATGGGAATTTACTTTTTGTTAAGGACTCTCCTGAAAAATAAAAATTTAATATCTGTTCTGGGTCCTCCTGAAAAATAATAATTTACTTTATGTTCTAGACTATCCTGGAAAATGGAAATTTAGTTTTTTGTTCAGGACCCTCCAGAAAAATGGAAATTTACTTTATGCTCAGGACCCTCCAAAAAATGGGAATTTTCTTCATGTTTAGGACCATCCTGAACAATGGAAATTTACATTATGTGTGGGACACTCCCGAAAAATGAGAATTTACTTTATGTTTAAGACCCTCCTGAAAAATAGGAATTTACTTTTTGTTTAGGACCCTCCTAGAAAATGAGAATTTACTTTATGTTCAGGACCCTCCTGAAAAATGGGATTTTACTTTCTGTACAGGGCCTTCCGAGAAAATGGGATTTTACTTTCGGTACAGGACCCTTCTGAAAAATGGGACTTTGCTTCCTTGTTCAGGACCCTTCTGAAAAATGGGACTTTACTTTCATGTTCAAGAACCTTCTAAAAAATAGGATTTTACTTTATGTTCAGGACCCTCCTGAAAAATGGGATTTGTACTTTCTATTAAGGACCCTTATGGAAAATCAAAATTTAATTTATGTTCAGGACCCTCTTGGAAAATGGAACTTTACATTCTGTTCAGGACCCTCCTGTAAAATGGGATTTTACTTTTGTTCCGAACCCTCCAAAAAAATGGGAATTCACTTTCTGTTGAGAGCCTTCTTGAAAAATAGGATTTCACTTTCTATTCATGACCCTTCAAAAGAATGAGATTTTACTTTTTGTTCAGAACCTTCCTGAAAAATGGGATTTTACCTTTTTTTTAGGACCCTTTAGAAAAATGGGATTTTACTTTCTATTTAGGACCTTCCTGAAAACTGAAATCTTACTTTCTGTTCTGGACCCTCCTGAAAAATGGGATTTCATTTTATGTGCAGGACCCTTCTGAAAAATGGGAATTTACTTTATGTTCAAGACCCTCCTGAAAAATGGGATTTACTTTATCCTCAGGATCCTCCTAAAAATGGGACTTTACTTTAACTCAAGGCCTTTATGGAAAATGGGACTTTATTTTCTGCTTAGGACCCTCCTAGATAATGACTTTCCTTTCTGTTTAGGTCCCTCTTGAAAAATGGGAATTTTTCTTTTGTTCAGGACCCTACTGAAAAATGAGACTTTTTTCTGTTCACGACCTTCCTGAAATATGAGAATTATCTTTCTAGTCAGACTCATCCTGAAAAAAGGGAATTTCTCATTATGTTCAGGACCCTCAAGAAAAATAGGATTTTACTTTCTATCCAGGACCCTCCTGAAAAATGGGATTTTACTTTATGTTCAGTAGCCTCCTGAAAAATAGGATTTTACTTTCTTTTTCAGGATCCTCCTCAAAAATGGAATTTTACGTATTGTTCAGGACCCTCCTGAAAAATAGAATTTTATTTTTTGTTCCGGACCCTCCTGAAAAATGTGAATTTGCTTTATGTTAAGGACTCACCTGAAAATGGGACTTTACTTTATGTTCAGGACCCTCCTAAAAAATGTGACTTTACTTTATGTTCAAGACCCTCTTGAAAAATAGAATTTTACTTTCTATTCAGAACCTTCCTGAAAAATGGAAATTTACTTACTGCTTAGTACCCTCCTGAAAAATAGGAATTTACTTTATGTTCTGGACCACCCAGGAAAATGGGAATTTACTTTTTGTCCAGGACCCTCCTAAAAAATAGAAATTTACTTTATGCTCAAGACCCTCTTGAAAAATGAGACTTAACTTTCTGTTTAGGACTCTACTGAAAAATGGGATTTTTCTTTATTTTTTGGACACCCCTAAAAAATGGGAATTCACTCTATGTTCAAGTCCTTTCTGGAAAATGGGAATTTACTTCATGTTCAAGACCCTCCTTAAAAATGGGACTTTAATTCCTATTTAAGTCCCTTCTGAAAAATGGGAATTTAATTTTCGTTTAGGACCTTCCTGGAAATTGGATTTTACTTTCTGTTTAGGCACTCTAGAAAAATGGGTTTTACAATTTGTTCAGGGACCTCCCTAAAAAATGGGATTTAACTTTCTACTTAGGACCCACTCTGAAAAATGGGATTTTACTTTCCGTTCAGGACCCTTCTGAAAAATAGGATTTATCTTTCCACTCTAAGCGCTCCTAAAAAATGGGATTTTACTTTATGTTCAGGACACTCCTGAAAAATGGGACTTTACTTTATGTTCAGGACCCTCCTGAAAAATAGGGTTTTACTTTATGTTTAGGACCCCCCTTAAAAATGGAATTTTACTTTCTGTTCAGGCCCCACATGGACAATGGGAATTCACTTTATGTTCAGGACCCTCCTGAAAAATGGGCATTTAATTTCTGTTCGAGTCCCTCATGAAAAATGGGATTTTACTTTTGGTCTGGACCCTCCTAAAAATATGAATTTACTTTTTCTTCAGGACCCTCCTGAAAAATGGAAATTTAATTTATGTTAAGTATCTTCCTGAAAAATGGGATTTTACTTTCTGTTCAGCACATTCTAGAAAATAGGGATTTTACTTTATGTTTAGGACCCTCTAGATAAATGGGATTTAACTTTATGTTCAGGACCTACCTGAAAAAATGGGAATTTATTATATTGTTAGGACTCCTGAAAAATGGTACTTTACTTTATGTTCTGGACCCTCATGAAAAATAGGATTTTACTTTCTGTTTAGGACCCTCTTGAAAAATGGGACTTTACTCTATGTTCAGGATCTTCCTGAAAAATGCGATTTTACTTTCTATTCAGGACTCTCTTGACAAATGGGATTTTACTTTCTCTTCACGACCCTTCCAAAAAATGGTATTTTACTTTATGTTCAGGACGCTCCTAGAAAATGGGAATTTATTTTATGTTCAGACTCCTCCTGAAAAATAGGACTTTTATTTATGTTTAGGACCCTTCTGAAAAAATGGGATTTTTTTTTTTGGTCAGGACCCTCCTGAAAAATGAGACTTTACTTTATGTTAAAAACCCTCTTAAAAAATGGGATTTTACTTTAGGTCTGGACCCTCCTAAAAAATAAGACTTTACTTTTTCTTCAGGACCCTCCTGAAAAATGGAAATTTAATTTATGTTAAGTACCTTCCTGAAAAATGGGATTTTACTTTTTGTTCAGGACCTTCTAGAAAATGGGGATTTTACTTTATGTTTAGGTCCCTCTAGAAATATGGGATTTTACTTTATGTTTAGGACACTCCTGAGAAATGGGGTTTTTCTCTCTGTTCAGCACACTTTTGAAAAATGGGACTTTACTCTATATTCAGGACCTTTCTGGAAAATGGGAATTTATTTCATGTTCAAGACCCTCCTGAAAAATGGGACTTTGATTTCTATTCAGGTCCCTTCTGAAAA
Source organism: Capsicum baccatum var. pendulum (assembly GCA_030864225.1). NCBI lineage: Eukaryota > Viridiplantae > Streptophyta > Magnoliopsida > Solanales > Solanaceae > Capsicum > Capsicum baccatum. Next base: position 24,744,579 of record CM061559.1, on the reverse strand, counting down.
ATAGGAATTTAATTATCATTTAGGTCCTTCCTGGAAATAGGATTTTACTTCCTGTTCAGGGCACTCCAGAAAAATAGGATTTTACTATTTGTTTAGGGCCTTCCTGAAAAATGGGGTTTAACTTTTCACTTAGGACCCACTATGAAAAATAGGGTTTTACTCTTTGTTCTGGACCCTTATGAAAAATGAGACTTTTCATGCTGCAGGACCTTCCTGGAAAGTTGGAATTTACTTTCTGTTAAGGACCCTCTTTGAAAAATGAGACTTTAATTTCAATTTAGGACCCTCTAACAAAATGGGAACTTACTTCAGGTTCAGGAACCTCTTGATAAATGGGATTTTACTTTATGTTCAGGACTCTCCTGAAAAATGAGACTTTACTTCATGTTCAGAACCCTCCTGAAAAATGAGATTTTACTTTATGTTCAGGACCCTCCTAAAAAGGGATTTTAACTTTCTGTTCAGGACCTTCCTGTAAATCTGAATTTACTTTACGTTTAGGACCCTCCTGGAAAATTAAGTCTTAATTTTCATTCAGGTCCTTTCAAAAAAAATAGAACTTTACATTTGTTCAGGACCTTCCTGAAATATCAGAATTAACTTTCTGTTCAGGACCCTCCTGAAAAAGGGGATTTCTATTTATGTTCAGGACCTTCCTGAAAAAAGAGACTTTAATTTATGTTCAGAACCCTCCTAAGAAATGGGATTTACCTTTAAGTTCAGGACCCTCCTGAAAAAATAGGATTTTTACATATTGTTCAGGACTTTCCTGTAAAATCTGAATTTACTTTACGTTCATCCTAGAAAATAGGATTTTACTTTCTGTTTAGGGCCCTTCTTTAAAATGGGACTTTAGTTTTGTTCAGGACCTTCCTGAAATAAAAGAATTAACTTTCTGTTCAGGACTTTCCTAAAAAAGGGGATTACTATTTATGTTCAAGACCCTCTTGAAAAATACAACTTTACTTTCACGATCAGGACTCTCCTGAAAAATAGGCATTTACTTTATGTTTAGAACCCTCCTGAAAAATAGGATTTTTACATTCAGTTCCTGCCCCTTCTTCTGATAATAAAAAATTACTTTATGTTCAGGACCCTCCTGGTAAATGGGATTTAAGTTTCTGTTCATGACCCTCCCAAAAATATGATTTTAATTTTGTTCAGGACCATCTGAAAAATAGGAATTCACTTTTTATTTAAAAACCTCCTGAAAAATGGAATTTTACTTTATGTTCAGGACCCTTCTGAAAAATGATTTTACTCTCTGTTCAGGACTCTCCTGAAAAATGGAAGTTTACTTTATGTTTAGCACCCTCCTGAAAATTGGGAATTTACTTTATGTTCAGGACCTGTTGAAAAAATGGGACTTTTCTATATGTTCAGGACTCTCTGAAAAATAAGATTTTACTGTCTGTTCAGGACTCTCCAGAAAAATAAGAATTTACTTTATGTTCTGAACTCTCCTGAAAATGGGAATTTAAGTTTTGTTTAGGACCCTCCTGAAAAATGGAAATTTACTATATGCTCAGGACCCTCCAAGAAAATGGAAATTTTCTTCATGTTCAGGACCATCCTAAAAATGGAAATTTACTTTATGTTTAGTACACTTCTGAAAAATAGGAATTTACTTTATGTTTAGGACCCTTGCTGGAAAATGCAAATTTAATTCATGTTCAGGTCCATCCTAAAAAATGGGATCTTACTTTTGGTCTGGGACCTCCTTAAAATAGAATTTTACTTACTGTTTAGGGCCCTCCTGAAAAAAGGGATATTACTTTCTGCTCATGACCCTCTTGGAAGATGGAACTTAACTTTCTATTTAGGACCCTCTTGTAAAATGGGATTTTAATTTCGTTGAGGACCCTGCTGAAAAATGGGAATTTACTTTCTGTTCAGAACTCTCCTGGAAAATGAGAGTTTACTCTATGTTCAGGACCCTCCTGAAAAATGGGATTTCACTTTTTGTACAGGGCCTTCCAAGAAAATTGGATTTTACTTTCTGTACAGGAACCTTATGAAAAATGGGACTTTACTTTCGTGTTCTGGACCCTCCTGAAAAATGGGACTTTACTTTCATGTTCAAGAACCTCCTGAAAAATAGGATTTTACTTTATGTTCAGGATCCTCCTCAAAAAATGAATTCTACTTTCTGTTCAGGACCCTCCTAAAAAATAGAATTTTTACTTTCTATTCTGAACCCTTCTGAAAAATGGGAATTTGCTTTATGTTAAGGAACCTTCTGAAAATGGGACTTTACTTTATGTTTAGGACCCTTGTAAAAAATGGGACTTTACTTATATTCAAGACCATCCGGAAAAATTGGAATTTACATTCTGTTTAGTTCCTCCTGAAAAATAGGAATTCACTTTATGTTCTGGACCCTCCTGGAAAAAATGGGAATTTACTTTTGATTTAGGACCCTCCTGAAAAATGGAAATTTACTTTATGCTCAGGACTCTCCTGAAATATGGGATTTTACTTTATGTTTAGGACACTCCTAAAAAATGGGGTTTTTCTCTCTGTTCAGCACCATCCTGAAAAATGGGAATTTACTCTATGTTCAGGACCTTTCGGGAAAATGGGAATTTACTTCATGTTCAAGACCATCCTGGAAAATGGGACTTTGATTTCTATTCAGGTCCCTTCTGAAAAACAGGAATTTAATTATCGTTTAGGTCCTTCCTGGAAATAGGATTTTACTTTTTGTTCAGGGCACTCCAGAAAAAAGGGATTTTACTATCTGTTCAGGGCCTTCCTGAAAAATGGGATTTAACTTTTCACTCAGGACCCACTCGTAAAATTGGGATTTTACTTTCTGTTCAGGACCCTCCTGAAAAATAGGATTTTTCTTCCCACTCAGAGCCCTCCTGAAAAATGGAATTTACTTTTTGTTCCGGACCCTTCTGAAAAATGGGACTTTTCATGCTGCTCAGGACCATCCTGGAAAATTGGACTTTACTTCCTGTTCAGGACCCTCTTGAAAAATGAGACTTTACTTTCAATTTAGGACCCTCCTAGAAAATAGTAATTTACATTATGTTCTGGACCCTCCTGGAAAATGAGCTTTTACTTTTTGTTTAGGACTCTCCTGAAAAATGGAAATTTACTTATTGTTCAGGACCCTCTTGAAAAATGGGAACTTACTTCATGTTTAGGACCCTCCTGAAAAATGGGTGTTTACTTTATGTTCAGGACCTTCCTAAAAAATGGAATTTACTTAATGTTCAGAACCCTCCGACAAAATAGGACTTTGATTTATATTATGGTCCCTCCTAAAAAATAGAATTTACTTTTTGTTCAGGACTCTTCTGAAAAATAAGAATTTACTTTCTGTTCTGGCCTCTCCTGGAAAATGGGAATTTACTTTTTGTTAAGTACTCTCCTGAAAAATAGAAATTTAATATCTATTCTGGGCCCTCCTAAAAATTAATAATTTACTTTATGTTTGGACTATCCTGGAAAATGGAAATTTACTTTTTGTTCAAAACCCTCCAGAAAAATGGAAATTTACTTTATGCTCAGGACCCGCCAAGAAAATGGGAATTTTCTTCATGTTCAGGACCATCCTGAAAAATGGGAATTTACTTTATGTTTTGGACACTCCTGAAAAATGGAAATTTACTTTATGTTTAGGACCCTTATGAAAAATAGAAATTTACTTTCTGTTTAGGACCCTCCTGAAAATGAGAATTTACTTTATGTTCAGGACCCTCCTAAAAAATGGGATTTTACTTTTTGTACAGGGCCTTCAAAGAAAATGGGATTTTACTTTCTATACAGGACCCTTCTGAAAAATGGGACTTTACTTTCTTGTTCAGGACCCTCCTGAAAAAATGGGACTTTACTTTCATGTTCAAAACCTCCTAAAAAATAGGATTTTACTTTATGTTCAGGACCCTCCTGAAAAATGGGATTTGTACTTTCTATTAAGGACCCTTCTAGAAAATCAAAATTAATTTATGTTCAGGACCCTCTTGGAAAATGGAACTTTACATTCAGTTCAGGACCCTCCTGTAAAATGGGATTTTACTTTCGTTCAGGACCCTCCAAAAAATGGAAATTCACTTTCTGTTCAGAACCTTCCTGAAAAATAGGATTTCACTTTCTATTCGTGACCTTTCAAAAAAATGGGAATTTACTTTTTGTTCAGAACCTTCCTTAAAAATGGTATTTTACATTTTTTTAGGACCCTTTAGAAAAATGGGATTTTACTTTCTATTTAGGACCTTCCTGAAAAATAAAATCTTACTTTCTGTTCAGGACCCTCCTAAAAAATGGGATTTCACTTTATGTGCAGGACCCTTCTAAAAAATGGGAATTTACTTTATGTTCAAGATCCTCCTGAAAAATGGGATTTACTTTATCCTCAGGACCCTCCTAAAAATGGGACTTTAGTTTCAACTCAAGGACCTTCTGGAAAATGGGACTTTATTTTCTGATTAGGACCCTCATAGAAAATGTGACTTTCCTTTCTGTTCAGGTCCCTCTTGAAAAATGGGATTTTTCTTTTGTTCAGGACCCCACTAAAAAATGAGACTTTTCTTCTGTTCACGACCTTCCTGAAATATGAGAAGTAACTTTCTGTTAAGAATCATCCTGAAAAAAGGGAATTTCTCATTATGTTCAGGACCCTCTTGAAAAATAGGATTTTACTTTCTATCCAGGACCCTCCTGAAAAATGGGATTACTATATGTTCAGTACCCTCCTAAAAAATAGGACTTTACTTTCTTTTCAGGATCCTACTCAAAAATGGAATTTTACTTTTTGTTCAGGACCCTCCTGAAAAATAGAATTTTATTTTTTGTTCCGAACCATCCTGAAAAATAGGAATTTGCTTTATGTTAAGGAACCACCTGAAAATGGGACTTTACTTTATGTTCAAGAACCTCCTAAAAAATAGGACTTTACGTAATTTTCAAGACCCTCCTGAAAAATAGAATTTTACTTTCTATTCAGAACCTTCCTGAAAAATGGAAATTTACTTTCTGCTTAGTACCCTCCTGAAAAATAGGAATTTACTTTATGTTCTGGACCACCCAGGAATATGGGAATTTACTTTTTGTCTAGGACTTTCTTGAAAAATATAAATTTACTTTATGCTCAAGACCCTCTTGAAAAATGAGACTTAACTTTCTGTTTAGGACTCTACTAAAAAATGGGATTTTTCTTTATGTTTAGGACACTCCTGAAAAATGGGATTTTTCTTTCTGTTCCGGACCCTCCTAAAAAATGGGAATTCACTCTATGTTCACATCCTTACTGGAAAATGGAAATTTACTTCATGTTCAAGACCCTCCTTAAAAATGGGACTTTAATTCCTATTTAAGTCCCTTCTGAAAAATGGGAATTAAATTTCCGTTTAGGAGCTTCCTGGAAATTGAATTTTAATTTCTGTTCAGCGCACTCCAGAAAAATGTGTTTTACTATCTGTTCAGGGCCCTCCCTAAAAAATGGAATTTAACTTTCTGCTTAGGACCCACTCTGAAAAATGGGATTTTACTTTCTATTCAGGACCCTTCTAAAAAATAGGAGTTTTCTTTCCGCTCTGAGCGCTCCTAAAAAATGGGATTTTACTTTCTGTTCAGGACCCTCCTAAAAAATGAGACTTTACTTTAGGTTCAAGAACCTCCTAAAAAATAGGACTTTACTTAATGTTCAAGACCCTCCTGTAAAATAGAATTTTACTTTCTATTCAGAACCTTCCTGAAAAATGGAAATTTACTTTCTGCTTAGTACCCTCCTGAAAAATAGGAATTTACTTTATGTTCTGGACCACCCAGGAATATGGGAATTTACTTTTTGTCTAGGACTTTCCTGAAAAATAGAAATTTACTTTATGCTCAAGACCCTCTTGAAAAATGAGACTTAACTTTCTGTTTAGGACTCTACTAAAAAATGGGATTTTTCTTTATGTTTAGGACACTCCTGAAAAAAGGGATTTTTCTTTCTGTTCCGGACCCTCCTAAAAAATGGGAATTCACTCTATGTTCAGGTCCTTTCTGGAAAATGGAAATTTACTTCATGTTCAAGACCCTCCTTAAAAATGGGACTTTAATTCCTATTTAAGTCCCTTCTGAAAATGGGAATTAAATTTCCGTTTAGGAGCTTCCTGGAAATTGAATTTTAATTTCTGTTCAGCGCACTCCAGAAAAATGTGTTTTACTATCTGTTCAGGGCCCTCCCTAAAAAATGGGATTTAAACTTTCTGCTTAGGACCCACTCTAAAAAATGGGATTTTACTTTCTATTCAGGACCCTTCTAAAAAATAGGATTTTTCTTTCCGCTCTGAGCGCTCCTAAAAAAATGAGATTTTACTTTCTGTTCAGGACCCTCCTAAAAAATGAGACTTTACTTTAGGTTCAAGAACCTCCTAAAAAATAGGACTTTACTTAATGTTCAAGACCCTCCTGAAAAATAGAATTTTACTTTCTATTCAGAACCTTCCTGAAAAATGGAAATTTACTTTCTGCTTAGTACCCTCCAGAAAAATAGGAATTTACTTTATGTTCTGGACCACCCAGGAATATGGGAATTTACTTTTTGTCTAGGACTTTCTTCTTGAAAAATAGAAATTTACTTTATGCTCAAGACCCTCTTGAAAAATGAGACTTAACTTTCTGTTTAGGACTCTACTAAAAAATGGGATTTTTCTTTATGTTTAGGACACTCCTGAAAAATGGGATTTTTCTTTTTGTTCCGGACCCTCCTAAAAAATGGGAATTCACTCTATGTTCAGGTCCTTTCTGGAAAATGGAAATTTACTTCATGTTCAAGACCCTCCTTAAAAATGGGACTTTAATTCCGATTTAAGTCCCTTCTGAAAAATGGGAATTAAATTTCCGTTTAGGAGCTTCCTGGAAATTGAATTTTAATTTCTGTTCAGGCGCACTCCAGAAAAATGTGTTTTTACTATCTGTTCAGGGCCCTCCCTATAAAATGGGATTTAACTTTCTGCTTAGGACCCACTCTGAAAAATGGGATTTTACTTTCTATTCAGGACCCTTCTAAAAAATAGGATTTTTCTTTCCTCTCTGAGCGCTCCTAAAAAATGGGATTTTACTTTCTGTTCAGACCCTCCTAAAAAATGAGACTTTACTTTATGTTTAGGACCCTCCTGAAAATAGGGTTTTACTTTATGTTTAGGACCCCCCTTAAAAATGGAATTTTACTTTCTTTCAGAACCTTCCTGAAAAATGGAAATTTACTTTCTGCTTAGTACCCTCCTGAAAAATAGGAATTTACTTTATGTTCTGGACCACCCAGGAATATGGGAATTTACTTTTTGTCTAGGACTTTCTTGAAAAATAGAAATTTACTTTATGCTCAAGACCCTCTTGAAAAATGAGACTTAACTTTCTGTTTAGGACTCTACTAAAAATGGGATTTTTCTTTATGTTTAGGACACTCCTGAAAAATGGGATTTTTCTTTCTGTTCCGGACCCTCCTAAAAAATGGGAATTCACTCTATGTTCAGGTCCTTTCTGGAAAATGGAAATTTACTTCATGTTCAAGACCCTCCTTAAAAATGGGACTTTAATTCCGATTTAAGTCCCTTCTGAAAAATGGGAATTAAATTTCCGTTTAGGAGCTTCCTGGAAATGAATTTTAATTTCTGTTCAGCGCACTCCAGAAAAATGTGTTTTACTATCTGTTCAGGGCCCTCCCTAAAAAATGGGATTTAACTTTCTGCTTAGGACCCACTCTGAAAAATGGGATTTTACTTTCTATTCAGGACCCTTCTAAAAAATAGGATTTTTCTTTCCTCTCTGAGCGCTCCTAAAAAATGGGATTTTACTTTCTGTTCAGGACCCTCCTAAAAAATGAGACTTTACTTTATGTTTAGGACCCTCCTGAAAATAGGGTTTTACTTTATGTTTAGGACCCCCCTTAAAAATGGAATTTTACTTTCTTTTCAGGCCCCACATGGAAAATGGGAATTCACTTTATGTTCAGGACCCTCCTGAAAAATGGGCATTTAATTTCTGTTCGGGTCTCTCCTGAAAAACTGGGATTTTACTTTTGGTCTAGACCCTCCTAAAAAATATGACTTTACTTTTTCTTCAGGTCCCTCCTTAAAAATGGAAATTTAATTTATGTTAAGTACCTTCCTGAAAAATGGATTTTACTTTCTATTCAGGACCTTCTAGATAATAGGGATTTTACTTTATGTTTAGGACCCACTAGATAAATGGGATTTAACTTTATGTTCAGTCCCTACCTGAAAATTGGGAATTTATTATATGCTTAGGACTCTCCTGAAAAATGGTACTTTACTTTATGTTCTGGACCCTCATTAAAAAATAGGATTTTACTTTCTGTTTAGGACCCTCTTGAAAAATGGGACTTTACTCTATGTTCAGGACCTTCCTGAAAAATGCAATTATACTTTCTATTCAGGACTCTCCTGAAAAATGGGATTTTTACTTTCTCTTCACGACCCTTCCGAAAAATGGGATTTTGCTTTATGTTCAGGACTCTCCTAAAAAATGGGAATTTAGTTTATGTTCAGGCTCCTCCTGAAAAATAGGACTTTTATTTCTGTTTAGGACCCTTCTGAAAAAATAGGATTTTTCTTTTGGTCAGACCCTCCTGAAAAATGAGACTTTACTTTATGTTTAGAACCCTCTTAAAAAATGGGATTTTACTTTTGGTCTGGACCCTTCTAAAAAATAACGACTTTACTTTTTCTTTAGGACCCTCCTGAAAAATGGAAATTTAATTTATGTTAAGTACCTTCCTGAAAAATGGGATTTTACTTTTTGTTCAGGACCTTCTAGAAAATGGGGATTTACTTTATGTTTAGGACCCTCTAGATAAATGGGATTTAACTTTATGTTCAGGACCTACCTGAAAAAAGGGAATTTATTATATGCTTAGGAGTCTCCTGAAAAATGGTACTTTACTTTATGTTTTGGACCCTCATGAAAAAATAGGATTTTACTTTCTGTTAGGACCCTCTTTAAAATTGGGACTTTATTTTCAATTCAGGACTCTGTTGAAAAATGGGATTTTATTTTCTATTCAGGACTCTGTTAAAAATTGGGATTTTACTTTCTCTTCAGGACTCTCCTAAAAAATGGGAATTTACTTTATGTTCAGGATCCTCCTAAAAAAATAGGACTTTTATTTCTGTTTAGGACCCTTTGAAAAAATTGGATTTTTCTTTTTGGTCAAGATTCTCTTGAAAAATGAGACTTTACTTTATGCTTAGAACCCTCCTAAAAAATGGGATTTTACTTTATGTTCAGGACACTCCTGAAAAATGCGAATTTACTTTATGTTTAGAATCCTCTTGAAAAATGGGACTTTATTTTCATGTTCAGGACGATCCTGAAAAATGGGACTTTACTTTAAAGTTTAGGACCTTCCTTTAAAAAAGTATTTTAATTTATGTTCAGGACCCTCTTGAAAAAAATGGGATCTTTATTTTCTATTCAAGACCTTCCTTTAAAATCAGAATTTACTTTATGTTCAGGACCGTCTTGAAAAATAGGATTTTACTTTCCGTTCAAGACCCTGCTAAAAAATTGGACTTTACTTTTGTTCAGGACCTTTCTGAAATCTGAGAATTAACTTTCTATTCAGGACCCTCCTAAAAAAGGGATTTCTATTTATGTTCAGGACCCTCCTAAAAAATGGGACATTACTTTGGTGTTCAGTACCCTCCTGAAAAATGAGATTTTACTTTATGTTCAGGACTCTCCTGAAAAATAGGATTATTACTTTCTAAACATGACCCTCCTGGAAAATCAAAATTTACTTTATGTTCAGGACTCACCAGGAAAACGAGCTTTAACTTTCTATTCAGGAACCTCCTTAAAAATGGAATTTTACTTTATGTACAAGACCCTCCTTAAAAATGGGGATTTAATTTCTGTTTAGGACCCTTCTGAAAAATGAATTTTACTTTTTGTTCAGGGCCATCCTGAAAAATGGGACTTTACTTTCATGTTAAGGGCCCTCCTGAAAAATGAAAATTTACTTTATGTTCAAGACCCTCTTGAAAAATGGGAATTACTTCATGTTTAGGACCCTCCTGAAAAATGGGATTTTACTTTATGCTAAGAACCGTCCTGGAAAATGGGAATTTACTTTATGCTAAGGACCCTCCTGAAAAATGGGAATTTACTTTATGTTCAACACCATCTTGAAAAATAGGTATTTTACTATAATTCATGACCCTCTTGAAAAGTGGGAATTTACTTTTTGTTCAGGACCTTCTTGAAAAATGAGATTTTTCTTTTTGGTCAGGACCTCCTGAAAAATGAGAATTTACTTTATGTTGAGAACCCATCTAAATAATGGGAATTTACTTTATGTTCAGGATTATCCTGAAAAATGGGACTATATTTTTATGTTTAGGACCATCCTAAAAAATGGGACTTTACTTTCAAGTTCAGGACGTTCCTGAAAAATAGGATTTTAATTTATGTTCAGGACCCTCTTGAAAATTGGGATTTTTACTTTCTGTTCAAGACCTTTCTTTAAAATCAGAATTTACTTTATGTTTAGGACCGTCCTGAAAAATAGGATTTTACTTTCTGTTCAAGACCCTCCTAAAAAATGGGACTTTACTTTTGTTCAAGACCTTTCTGAAATGTGAGAATTAACTTTCTATTCAGGACCCTCTTGAAAAAGGGATTTCTATTTATATTAAGGACCCTCCTAAAAAATTGGACTTTACTTTCATGTTCAGGACCCTCCTGAAAAATGAGATTTTATTTTATGTTCAGGACTCTCCTGAAAAATAGGATTATTACTTTCTGTACTTCACCCTCCTGGAAAATCAAAATTTACTTTATGTACAGGACTCACCGGGAAAATAGGCTTTAACTTTCTATTCAGGAACCTCCTTAAAAATGGGATTTTACTTTATGTACAGGACGCTCCATAAAAATGGGGATTTACTTTCTGTTTAGGACCCTTTTGAAAAATGGAATTTTACTTTCTGTTCAGGGTCATCCTGAAAAATGGGACTTTGCTTTCATGTTAAGGACCATCCTGAAAAATGGAAATTTACTTTTTTTGTTCAAGACCCTCTTGAAAAATGGGAACTTACTTCAGGTTCAGACCCTCCTGAAAAATGGGAGTTTACTTTATCTTCAGAACCCTTGTAAAAACTGGGAATTTACTTTTTGTTCAGTACCCTCCAGCAAAATGGGACTTTACTTTATTTTTAGGACCCTCCTAAAAAATAGAATTTTACTTTCTGTTCAAGACTCTCCTGAAAAATAAGAATTTACTTTCTGTTTTGGACTCTCTTGGAAATGGGAATTTACTTTTTGTTAAGGACCCTCCTAAAAAATAGGAATTTAATTTCGGTTCAGGGCCATCCTGATAAAGAAAAATTTAATTTCATTTATGGACTCTCCTAGAAAATAGAAATTTACTTTTTTGCTCAGGACCCTCCTGAAAAATGAAAATTTACTTTATACTCAGGACCCTCCAAGGAAGTGGGATTTTCTTCATGTTCAGGACCATCCTGAAAAATGGGAATTTACTTTATGTTTAGGACACTCTCTGAAAAATGGGAATTTACTTTATGTTTAGGACCCTTCTGGAAAATGAAAATTTACTTCATGTTCAGGTCCATCCTAAAAAATGGGATCTTAGTTTTGGTCTGGGCCATCCTTAAAAATGGGATTTTACTTGTTGTTTAGGGCCCTCCTGAAAAATGAATATTACTTTCTTCTCAGGACCCTCTTGGAAAATGGAACTTTACTTTCTGTTCAGGACCCTCCTGTAAATTGGATTTTACGTTCGTTCAAGTCCCTCCTGAAAAATCAGAATTTACTTTCTGTTGAGGACCCTCCTAGAAAATGAATTTTACTTTATGTTCAGGACCCTCCTGAAAAATGGGATTTCACTTTCTGTACAGGCCTTCCTAGAAAATGGGATATTACTTTCTATATAGGACCCTTCTGAAAAATGGAACTTTACTTTTGTGTTCAGGAACCTCTAAAAAATTAGGATTTTACATTATGTTTAGGACCCCCTGAAAAATGGAATTTTTACCCTCTTGAAAAATGGAATTTTTACTTTCTATTCAGGACCCTCGTGGAAAATCAGAAATTACTTTATGTTAAGGATCCTCATGGAAATGATGTTATTTTTTCTTTGCTCAGGACCCTCCTGAAAAATGGGACTTTACTTTTTTTTGGGACCCTCCTAAAAATAGGATTTTACAATCTGTTCAGGACCTTCCAGAAAATGGGGATTTTACTTTTTCTTCCGGACCCTCCTAAAAAATGGGAATTTCCTATATGTTCAGTACCCTCCTGAAAAATGGGACTTTACTTTATGTTGAGGACCCTTTTGAAAAATGGGATTTTAGGTTCTATTCAGGACTATTCTAAAAAATGGTATTTTTCCTTCTGTTCAGGACCCTTCCAAAAAATAGCATTTTACTTTATGTGTGGGACCGTCCTGAAAAATGGACTTTTATTTCTGTTTAGGACCCTCCTAAAAAATGGAATTTTACTTTTTGTTCAGGACCCTTTTGATAAATGAGACTTTACTTTCTGTTCAGAACCCTCTTAAAAATGGGATTTTACTTTCTATTCAGGAACCTCCTGAAAAATGGGAATTTACTTTTATTCAGGACCCTCTTGAAAAACGGGAATTTACTTTATGTTCAGGACCCTCCTGAAAAATGGTTCATTACTTTATGTTCAGGATCCTCCTAAAAAATGGGACAATACTTTCATGTTTTGAACCATCCTGAAAAATGGGACTTAACTTTCAAGTTAGGACCCTCCTGAAAATTTTGATTTTACTTTATGTTCAGGGCCCTTCTCTAAAAAATGGGATTTTTATCTTCAATTCAGGACCTTCCTATAAAATCTGAATTTACTTTTACGTTCAGGACCCTTCTGGAAAATTGGATTTTATATTCTGTGCAGGACCCTCTGAAAAATGGATTTTACTTTACATTCATGAACCTTCTAAAAACTAGGATTTTACTTTCTGTTCAGGACCTTCCAGAAAATGGGGATTTTACTTTTTCTTCAGGACCCTCCTAAAAAATTAGAATTTACTATATGTTCAGGAGCCTCCAGAAAAATGGACTTTACTTTATGTTCAGGACCCCCAAAAAAAATTAGATTTTACTTTCTATTCAGGACCCTTCTAAAAAATGAGAATTTACTTTATGTTTAGGACTCTCCTGAAAAATATAGATTTTACGTTCTATTCAGGAATCTCCTAAAAATGGGATTTTACTTTCTGTTCAGGACCTTCCAAAAAAATGGGATTTTGCTTTATATTCAGGACCATCCTAAAAAAATGGAAATTTACTTTATGTTCAGGACCATCCTGAAAAATGGGGCTTTACTTTCAAGATCAGGACCTTCCTGAAAAATAGGATCTTAATTTATGTTCAGGACACTCCTGAAAAAATGGGATTTTTACTTTCTGTTCAAGACCTTCCTTTAAAATCAGAATTTACTTTACCTCAGGACCCTCCTGGAAAATAGGATTTTACTTTCTATTCAGGACCCTGCTAAAAAAATGGAACTTTACTTTTGTTCAGGACCTTCCTGAAATCTGAGAATTAACTTTCTATTCAGGAGACTCTTGAAAAAAGGGGATTTCTATTTATGTCCAGGACCTTCCTAAAAAAATGGGAATTTACTTTCATGCTCAGGACCCTCCTGAAAAATGGGATTTTACTTTATGTTCAGGACCCTCCTGAAAAATGGGATTATTACTTTCTGCACATGCCCTCCTGGAAAATCAAAATTTACTTTATGTTCAGGACTCACCGGGAAAATAGGCTTTAACTTATATTCAGGAACCTCCTTAAAATGGGATTTTACTTATGTACAGGACCCTCCTTGAAAATGGGGGATTTACTTTCTGTTTAGGACCCTTCTGAAAAATGGAATTTTACTTTCTGTTCAGGGTCATCTTGAAAATAGGGCTTTACTTTCATGTTAAGGACCCTCCTGAATAATGGAAATTTACTTTATGTTCAAGACCCTCTTGAAAAATGGGAACTTACTTCATGTTCAGGACCTCCTGAAAAATGGGAGTTTACTTTATCTTCAGGACCCTCCTAAAAACTGGGAATTTACTTTATGTTCAGTACCCTCCAGCAAAATGGGACTTTACTTTATTTCAGGACCCTCCTAAAAAATAGAATTTTTACTTTCTGTTCAAGACTCTCCTGAAAAATAAGAATTTACTTTTCTATTTTGGACTCTCTTGGAAAATGGGAATTTACTTTTTGTTAAGGACCCTCCTAAAAAATAGGATTTAATTTCGGTTCAGGGCCATCCTGATAAAGAAAAATTTAATTTCATTTATGGACTCTCCTAGAAAATAGAAATTTACTTTTTGCTCAGACCCTACTGAAAAATGAAAAATTTACTTTATACTCAGGAACCCTCCAGAAGTGGGATTTTCTTCATGTTCAGGAACCTCCTGAAAAATGGGAATTTACTTTATGTTTAGGACACTCCTGAAAAATGGGAATTTACTTTATGTTTAGACCTTGCTGGAAAATGAAAATTTACTTCCATGTTCAGCTCCTAAAAAATGGGATCTTACTTTTGGTCTGGGCCATCCTTAAAAATGGGATTTTACTTGTTGTTTTGGGCCCTCCTGAAAAATGGGATAAGTTACTTTCTGCTCAGGACCTCTTGAAAAATAGAACTTTACTTTCTGTTCAGGGACCCTCCTGTAAAATGGGATTTTACTTTTGTTCAAGTCCCTCCTGAAAAATCGAAATTTACTTTCTGTTCAGGACCCTCTTGAGAAATGAGATTTTACCTTATGTTCAGGACCCTCCTGAAAAATGGGGATTTCACTTTCTGTACAGGCCCTTCCTAGAAAATGGGATTTTACTTTCTATATAGACCCTTTCCGAAAATGGAACTTTACTTTCGTGTTCAGGAACCTCTAAAAAAAATAGGATTTTACATTATGTTTAGGACCCTCCTGAAAAATGAGATTTTACTTTATGTTCAGGACTCTCCTGAAAATAGGATTATTACTTTTCTAAACAGGACCCTCTGGAAAATCAAAATTTACTTTATGTTCAGGACTCACCGGGAAAACGAGCTTTTAACTTTCTATTCAGGGAACCTCCTTAAAAATGGATTTTACTTCATGTACAGGACCCTCCTTAAAAATGGGGATTTACTTTCTGTTTAGGACCCTTCTGAAAAATGGAATTTACTTTCTGTTCAGGGCCATCTTGAAAATGGGATCTTTACTTTCATGTTAAGGGGCACTCCTGAAAAATGAAAATTTAATTTATGTTCAAGACCCTCTTGAAAAATGGGAACTTACTTCATGTTACAGGACCCTCCTGAAAAATGGGATTTTACTTTATGCTAAAACCGTCCTGAAAATGGGAATTTACTTTATGCTAAAGACCCTCCTGAAAAATGGGAATTTACTTTATGTTCAACACTATCTTGAAAAATAGGTATTTTACTATAATTCATGACCCTCTTGAAAAGTGGGAATTTACTTTTTGTTCAGAAACCCTTCTTGGAAAATGAGATTTTTCTTTTTGGGTCAGGACCCTCCTGAAAAATGAGAATTTACTTTATGTTCAGAACCCTCCTAAAAAATGAGAATTTACTTTATGTTCAAGATTATCCTGAAAAACGGGACTATATTTTATGTTTAGGACCATCCTAAAAAATGGGACTTTACTTTCAACTTCAGGACGTTCCTGAAAAATAGGATTTTAATTTATGTTCAGGACCATCTTAAAAATTGGGGATTTTTACTTTCTGTTCAAGACCTTTCTTTAAAATCAGAATTTACTTTATGTTTAGGACCCGTCCTGAAAAATAGGATTTTATTTTCTGTTCAAGACCCTACTAAAAAATGGCACTATACTTTTGTTCATGACCTTTCTGAAATCTGAGAATTAACTTTCTATTCAGGACCCTCTTGAAAAAGGGGATTTCTATTATATTCAGGACCCTCCTAAAAAATGGGACTTTACTTTCATGTTCAGGACACCCTGAAAAATGAGATTTTACCTTTATGTTCAGGACTCTCCTGAAAAATGGGATTATTACTTTCTGTACATGACCCTCCTGGAAAATCAAAATTTACTTTTGTTCAGGACTCACCGGAAAATAGGCTTTAACTTTCTATTCAGGATCCTCCTTAAAAATGGGATTTTACTTTATGTACAGGACCCTCCTTAAAAATGGGATTTACTTTCTGTTTCGGACCCTTCTGAAAAATGGAATTTTACTTTCTGTTCAGGTCATCCTGAAAAATGGACTTTACTTTCATGTTAAGGACCCTCCTGAAAAATGAAAATATACTTTATGTTCAAGACCCCTCTTGAAAAATGGGAACTTACTTTATGTTCAGGACCCCTCCTGAAAAATGGGAGTTTACTTTCTCTCAGGACCCTTCTAAAAACTGGGGAATTTACTTTATGTTCAGTACCCTCCAGCAAAATGGGACTTTAGTTTATTTTCAGGACCCTCCTAAAAAATAGAATTTTACTTTCTGTTCAAGACTCTCCTGAAAAATAAGAATTTACTTTCTGTTTTGGACTCTCCTGGAAAATGGGAATTACTTTTTGTTAAGGACCCTCCTAAAAATAGGAATTTAATTTCGGTTCAGGCCATTCCTGATAAAGAAAATTTTAATTTCTGTTATGGACTCTCCTAGAAAATAGAAATTTACTTTTTGCTCAGGACCCTCCTGAAAAATGAAAATTTACTTTATACTCAGGACCCTCCAAGGAAGTGGGATTTTCTTCATGTTCAGGACCCTCCTGAAAAATGAGAATTTACTTTATGTTTTAGGGCACTCCTGAAAAATGGGAATTACTCTATGTTTAGGACCCTGCTGGAAAATTAAAATTTACTTCATGTTCAGGTCCATCCTAAAAATGGGATCTTACTTTTGGTCTGGGCCATCATTAAAAATGGGATTTTACTTGTTGTTTAGGGCCCTCCTGAAAATGGGATATTACTTTCTGCTCAGACCCTCTTGGAAAATCGAACTTTACTTTCTGTTCAGGACGCTCTTGTAAAATGGGATTTTACTTTCTTTCAAGTCTCACCTGAAAAAATTGGAATTACTTTCTGTTCAGGACCCTCCTGGAAAATAAGATTTTACTTTATGTTCAGGACCCTCCTGAAAAATGGGATTTCACTTTCTGTACAGGCCCTTCCTAGAAAATGGGATTTTACTTTCTATATAGGACCCTTCTGAAAAATGGAACTTTACTTTCGTGTTCAGGAACCTCAAAAAAAATAGGATTTTACATATGTTTAGGACCCTCCTGAAAAATGGAATTTTTACTTTCTATTCAGGACCCTCCTGGAAAATCAGAAATTACTTTATGTTTAGGATCCTCATGTAAATGTGATTTACTTTCTGCTCAGGACCCTAATGAAAAATGGGACTTTACTTTTGTTTGGGACCCTCCTAAAAAATGGGAATTTACTTTCTATTCAGGACCCCACAGAAAAATGGGGATTTTACTTTATGTCCAGGAACCTTCTAAAAAATGGGATTTACTTTCTGTTGAGGACCTTCCAACAAATGGGGATTTTACTTTTTCTTCCGGACCCTCCTGAAAAATGGAATTTCCTATATGTTCAGTACCCTCCTGAAAAATAGGACTTTACTTTATGTTGAGGACCCTCTTGAAAAATGGGATTTAGGTCTATTCAGGACTCTTCTAAAAAATGGTATTTTTCCTTCTGTTCAGGACCCTTCCAAAAGATAGCATTTTACTTTATGTTTAGGATCGTCCTGAAAAATAGGACTTTTATTTCTGTTCAGGACCCTCCTTAAAAATGGAATTTTACTTTTTGTTCAGGATCCTTCTGAAAAATGAGACTTTACTGTCTGTTCAGAACCCTCTTAAAAATGGGATTTTACTTTATATTCAGGACCCTCCTGAAAATATGGGAATTTACTTTATGTTCAGGACCCTCCTTAAAAATGGGTCATTACTTTATTTCATGGATTCCTCCTAAAAAATGGGACAATACTTTCATGTTTAGGACCATCCTGAAAAATGGGACTTAACTTTCAAGTAGGACCCTCCTGAAAAATTTGATTTTACTTTATTTCAGGGCCATTCTGAAAAATGGGGATTTTTAATTTTTCAATTCAGGCCCTTCATGTAAAATCTGAATATACTTTTACGTTCAGGACCCTTCTGGAAAATTGGATTTTACATTTTGTGCAGGGACCCTCTGAAAAATGGGATTTACTTTACATTCATGAACCTTCTAAAAAACTAGGATTTTACTTCTGTTCAGGACCTTTCCAGAAAATGGGGATTTTACCTTTTCTTCAGGACCCTCCTGAAAAATGGGAATTTACTAAATGTTCCAGGACCCTCCTGAAAAAATGGACTTCACTTTAATGTTCATGGACCCTCCGGAAAAAATTGGATTTTACTTTCTATTCAGGACCCTTCTAAAAATGGGACTTAACTTTATTGTTAGGACTCTCCTGAAAATGGGATTTACGTTCTATTCAGGAATCTCCTAAAAATGGGATTTTACTTTCTGTTCAGGGACCTTCCAAAAAAATGGGATTTTGCTTTATGTTCAGGACCGTCCTAAAAAATCCGAAATTTACTTTATGTTCAGGGCCATCCTGAAAAATGGGGCTTTAACTTTCAAGAACAGTACCTTCCTGAAAAATAGGATCTTAATTTATGTTCAGGACACTCCTGAAAAATGGGATTTTTACTTTCTGTTCAAGACCTTCCTTTAAAATCAGAATTTAACTTTACCTTCTAGACCCTCCTGGAAAATAGGATTTTACTTTCTGTTCAGGACCCTGCTAAAACATGGAACTTTACTTTTGTTCAGGACCTTCCTGAAATCTGAGAATTAACTTTCTATTTAGGAGACTCTTGAAAAAGGGGGATTTCTATTTATGTCCAGGACCCTCCATAAAAGATGGGACTTTACTGTCATGCTCAGAACCCTCCTGAAAAATAAGATTTTACTTTATGTTCAGACCCTCCTGAAAAAAAGGATAATAACTTTCTGTATATGCCCTTCCTGAAAAATAGGATATTACTTTTCAGTACATGCCCTCCTGGAAAATCAAAATATACTCTATGTTCAGGACTCACCGGGAAAATAGGCTTTAACTTTCTATTCAGAACTTCTTAAAAATAGGATTTACTTTATGTATAGGACCCTCCTTAAAAATGGGGATTTACTTCTTTTAGGACCCTTCTGAAAAATAGAATTTACTTTTTGTTCAGGGTCATCCTGAAAAATGGGACTTTACTTTCATGTTAAGGGACCCTCCTGAAAAATGGAAATTTACTTTATGTTCAAGACCCTCTTGAAAAATGGGAACTTACTTCATGTTCAGGACCCTCCTGAAAAATGGGATTTTACTTTATCTTTAGGACCCTCGTAAAAATGGAAATTTACTTTATGTTCAGGACAATCCTGAAAAATGGGGCTTTACTTTCAAGTTCAGGACCTTCCTGAAAAATAGGATTTTAATTTATATCCAGGACACCTGAAAAATGGGGATTTTTAACTTTCTGTTCGAGGACCTTTCTTAAAATCAGAATTTACTTTACCTTCAGGTACCCTTCTGGAAAATAGGATTTTACTTTCTGTTCAGACCCTGCTATAAAAATGGGAACTTTACTTTTGTTCAGAGACCTTCCTAAAATCTGAGATTAACTTTCTATTCAGGGACCCTCTTGAAAAAGGGGATTTCTATTTATGTTCAGGACCCTCCTAAAACATGGGACTTAACTTTCATGTTCAGGACCCTCCTAAAAATGGGATTTTATTTTATGTTCAGGACCCTCCTGAAAAATAGGATTATTACTTTCTGTACATGCCCTCCTGGAAAATCGAAATTACTTATGTTCATGATCCTCCGAGAAAATAGGCCTTTAACTTTCTATTCAGGAACCTTCTTAAAAATGGGATTTTACTTTATGTTTAGAACCTCCTTAAAAATGGGAATTTACTTTATGTTCGGGACCCTCCAAAAAAAGATGGGACTTTTCTTTATGTTCAGGACCCTCCTTAAAAATAGGATTTTACTTGCTGTTCAGGTCCTCCGAAAAATGAGAATTTACCTTTCTGTTCTGGACTCTCACTGGAAAAAAATGAAAATTCACTTTTTTTTCAGGACCCTCCTAAAAAATGGGATTTTAGGTTCTATTCAGGACTCATCTAAAAAATGGGATTTTACCTTCTATTCAAGACTCTTCCAAAAAATGGCATTTACTTTATGTTTAGACCATCCTGAAAAATGGGACTTTTATTTTTGTTCAAGACCCTCCTAAACAATGGAATTTTACTTTTGTTCCGGTCCCTTTTGAAAAAATAAGACTTTACTTTCTGTTCAGAACCCTCTTAAAAATGGGATTTTACTTTCTATTCAGGACCCTCCTGAAAAACAGGAATTTAGTTTATGTCAGGACCCCCCTAAAAAATGTCGTTACTTTTATGTCATGATCCTCCTGAAAAATTGAACAATAATTTCATGTTTAGGACCATCCTGAAAAATGGAACTTTAGTTTCATGTTTAGGACCCCCCCTGAAAAATTTGATTTTACTCTATGTTCAAGGACCTTCTTACATATGGGATTTTCATTTTCCTATTCAGGACCTTCCTGTAAAATCCGAATTTACTTTACGTTTCTGGACCCTTCTGGAAAATTGGATTTTTACTATCTGTTCAGGATCTTTATGAAAAATAAGACTTTACTTTTGTTGAGGACCTTCCTGAAATTATGAGAATTAACTTTCTGTTCAGGACCCTCCTAAAAAAAGGGATTTCTATTTGTATTCTGAACCTTCCTGAAATGGGGAGACTTTTCTTTCATGATTAGGACTCTCCTCGAAAAATAGAATTTTACTTTATATTCAGAACCCTCCTAAAAAATACAACTTTTACTTTTATTCAGGACCCTCCTGAAAATTGGAAATTATCTTTCCAATTAGAAACCTCCAAAAAAATTGGATTTATCTTTATGTTCAGGACCCTTCAGAAAAATAGGATTTTACTTTTTGTTCAGGACCTTCCTAAAAAATGGGAGTTGACTTGATGTTCAGGACTCTCCAGAAAAATGAGACTTTGCTTTCATGTTCAGGACCGTTCTGAAAAAATAGAATTTTTTATTTTATGTTCAGGACCCTCCTAAAAATGGGATTTTTAGTTTTTGTTTAGGACCTTCCTGTAAATCTAAGTTTACTTTACATTTAGGACCCTCCTAGAAAATTAGATTTTACTTTTAGTTCAGGACCTTTCTGAAAAATAGACTTTACATTTGTTCAGGACCTTCCTGAAATATCAGAATTAACTTTCTGTTCAGGACCCCTCCTCCTAAAGGGGATTTCTATTTATGTTCAGACCTTCCTAAAAAATGGGAGTTTACTTTCATGATCAGGACTCTCCTAAAAAATAGTATTTTTACTTGATGTTCAGAACCCTCCTGATAAATAGGATTTATAACTTTCTGTTCATGAACCTTCTGGAAAATCAAAATTTACTTTATGCTCAGGACCGTCTCCTAAAAAAAAGGATTTTACTTTCTATTCAGGACTCTCCTAAAAAATAGGATTTAACTTTCCGTTCAGGACACTTCCGAAAAAATGGGTTTTTACTTTATGTTCCGAACCGTCCTAAAAAATAGAAATTTACTTTATGTTCAGGACCGTCCTAAGAAATGGGATTTTAACTTATGACCAGGACCGTCTGAAAAATGGGATTTTTTCTTATTGTTCAGGAATTTCCTATAAAAATCTGAATTTACTTTACGTTAAGTACCCTCTTAGAAAATAGGATTTTACATGATGTTCAGGACCTTCTTTAAAATGGGAATTTACTTTTGTTCAGGACCTTCCTGAAATATGAGATTTAACTTTTTGTTCAGGGCTTTCCTCGAAAAGGGGATTACTATTATGTTCAGGACCCTCCTGAAAAATACAACTTTAATTCATGATCAGGACTCTCCTGAAAAATAGGCTTTTACTTTATGTTTGAACCCTCCTGAAAAATGGAATTTTAACTTTTAGTTCCTAACCCTTCTGGTAAATAAAAATTTACATTATTGTTTAGGACCCTCCGGGTAAATGGATTTAACTTTCTATCATGAACCCTCCTAAAAATGTGATTTTAATTTTGTTCAGGACCCTCCTTAAAAATGGGAATTCACTTCTACTCAAAAACTTCCTGAAAAATAGAATTTTACTTATGTTCAGGACGCTTCTGAAAATATGATTTTACTCTCTGTTCACAGACCCTCCTGAAAAATGGGAAGTTTACTTTATGTTCAGCACCCTCCTAAAAATTGGGAATTCACTTTATGTTAAGGAACTCTCTGAAAAAATGGACTTTACTTTCTGTCAGGACTCTCCTGAAAAATAAGAATTTACTTTATGGTTCTGGACTCTACTGAAAAATGGGAATTTAATTTTTGTTCAGGACCTCCTGAAAAACGGAAATTTACAATATGCTCAGGACCCTCCAAGAAAATGGGAATTTTCTTTATGTTCAGG
>CM061559.1:24650386-24721582 GCA_030864225.1 Capsicum baccatum var. pendulum | reverse complement strand
TTTTCTTAGAGGGTCCTGAGCGTATTATAAATTTCCATTTTTCAGGAGGGTCCTGAACAAAAATTAAATTCCCATTTTTCAGTAGAGTCCAGAACATAAAGTAAATTCTTATTTTTCAGGAGAGTCCTGAACAGAAAGTAAAGTCCCATTTTTTCAGAGGGACCTGAACATAAAGTGAATTCCCAATTTTCAGGAGGGTGCTGAACATAAAGTAAACTTCCATTTTTCAGGAGGGTCGTGAACAGAGAGTAAAATCATATTTTTCAGAAGCGTCCTGAACATAAAGTAAAATTCCCATTTTTAAGGAGGGTCCTGAACAAAATTAAAATCACATTTTTAGGAGGTTCATGAATAGAAAGTTAAATCCCATTTACCCGGAGGGTCCTAAAAATAATGTAAATTTTTATTTACCAGAAGGGTTAGGAACTAAAAGTTAAAATTCCATTTTTCAGGAGGGCTCTAAAGATAAAGTAAAAGCCTATTTTTCAGGAGAGTCCTGATCATGAATTAAAGTTGTATTTTTCAGGAGGGTCCTGAACATAAATAGTAATCCCCTTTTCGAGGAAAGCCCTGAACAAAAAGTTAAATCTCATATTTCAGGAAGGTCCTGAACAAAAGTAAATTCCCATTTTAAAGAAGGTCCTGAACATCATGTAAAATCCTATTTTCTAAGAGGGTACTTAACGTAAAGTAAATTCAGATTTTATAGGAAATTCCTGAACAATAAGTAAAAATCCCATTTTTCAGGACGGTCCTGGTCATAAAGTAAAATCCCATTTCTTAGGAGGGTCCTGAACATAAAGTAAATTCCTATTTTTTAGGAAGGTTCTGAACATAAAGTAAAATTCCATTTTTCGGAAGTGTCCTGATTGGAAATTAAAATCCTATTTTTCAGGAGAGTCCTGAATAGAAAGTAAAATCCTATTTTTTAGGACGGTCCTGAGCATAAAGTAAATTTTGATTTTCCAGAAGGTTCATGAACAGAAAGTTAAAATCCTATTTATCAGGAGGGTTCTGAACATCAAGTAAAATACTATTTTTTAGGAGAGTCCTGATCATGAAAGTAAACTCCCATTTTTTAGGAAGGTCCTGAACATAAATAGAAATCCCCTTTAGGAGGAGGGTCCTGAACAGAAAGTTAATTCTGATATTTCAGGAAGGTCCTGAACAAATGTAAAGTCCTATTTTTCAGAAAGGTCCTGAACTAAAAGTAAAATCTAATTTTCTAGGAGGGTCCTAAATGTAAAGTAAACTTAGATTTACAGGAAGGTCCTAAACAAAAACTAAAAATCCCATTTTTAGGAGGGTCCTGAACATAAAATAAAATTCTATTTTTTCAGAACGGTCCTGAACATGAAAGCAAAGTCTCATTTTTCTGGAGAGTCCTGAACATCAAGTCAACTCCCATTTTTTAGGAAGGTCCTGAACAAAAAGTAAAATCCTATTTTTCTGAAGGGTCCTGAACATAAAGATAAATCCAATTTTTTTGGAGGTTTCTAATTGGAAAGATAATTTCCAATTTTCAGGAGGGTCCTGAATAAAAGTAAAGTTGTATTTTTTAGGAGGGTTCTGAATATAAAGTAAAATTCTATTTTTCAGGAGAGTCCTAATCATGAAAGAAAAGTCCCCTATTTCAGGAAGGTTCAGAATACAAATAGAAATCCCTTTTTTTAGGAGGGTCCTGAACAGAAAGTTAATTCTCATATTTCAGGAAGGTCCTCAACAAAAGTAAAGTCTTATTTTTCATAAAGATCCTGAACAGATAGTAAAATCCAATTTTCCAGAAGGGTCCAGAACGTAAAGTAAATTCGGATTTTACAGGAAGGTCCTGAATAGAAAATGAAAATCCCATATTTCAGAAGGTCCTTGAACATAGAGTAAAATCAAATTTTTCAGGGGGTCCTAAACATGAAACTAAAGTTCCATTTTTCAGGATGGTCCTAAACATGAAATTATTGTTCAATTTTTCAGGAGGATCATGAACATAAAGTAACGACCCATTTTTTAGGGGGGTCCTGAACATAAACTAAATTCCTGTTTTTCAGGAGGGTCCTGAATAGAAAGTAAAATCCCATTTTTAAGAGGGTTCTGAACAGAAAGTAAAGTCTTATTTTTTCAAAAGGGACCGGAACAAAAGTAAAATTCCATTGTTTAGGAGGGTCTTGAACAAAAATAAAAGTCCCATTTTTCAGGATGGTCCTAAACATAAAGTAAAATGCCATTTTTTGGAAGAGTCTTGAATAGAAGGTAAAATCCCATTTTTTAGATGAGTCCTGAATAGAACCTAAAATCCCATTTTTTAGGAGGGTCCTGAAAAAAAAGTGAATTTTCATTTTTTCCAGGAGAGTCCAGAACAGAAAGTAAATTCTCATTTTTCGGAGGGACCTGAACAGAAAGTAAAATCCTATTTTTAAGGAGGGTCCTGAACATAAAGAAAAGTCCCATTTTTTTGGAGGGTCCCGAACATAAAGTAAATTCCCATTTTTAAGGAGGGTTCTAAACATAAAGTAAAATCCCATTTTTAAGAAGGTTCCTGAATAGAAAGTTAAAGCCTATTTTCTCGGAGGATCATGAACATAAAGTAAATTTCGATTTTCCAGGAGGGCATGTACAGAAAGTAATAATCCTATTTTTCAGGAGGGTCCTGAACATAAAATAAAATCCCATTTTTTAGGAGGGTCCTGAACATGAAAGTTAAGTCCCATGTTTTAGGAGGGTCCTGAACATAAATAGAAATCCCCTTTTTCAAGAGGGTCCTGAATAGAAAGTTAATTCTCAGATTTTAGGAAGGTCCTGAACAAAAGTAAAGTTCCATTTTTTAGCAGGGTCCTGAACAGAAAGTAAAATCCTATTTTCCAGAAGGGTCCTGAAGGTAAAGTAAATTCTGATTTTAAAGAAAGGTCTCGAACAGAAAGTAAAAATCCCATTTTTCAGGTGTCCTGGATATAAATTAAAATCCTATTTTTCAGGAAGGTCCTGAACTTGAAAGTAAAGCCCCATTTTTCAGGATGGTCCTGAACATAAAGTAAATTTCCATTTTTACGAGGGTCCTAAAGATAAAGTAAAATCCCATTTTTCAGGAGGGTCCTGAACATGAAGTAAGTTCCCATTTTTCAAGAGGGTCTTGAACATAAAGTAAATTTCCATTTTTCTGGAGGGTCCTTAACATGAAAGTAAAGTCCCATTTTTCAGGATGACCCTGAACAAAAAGTAAAATTCTATTTTTCAGAAGGGTCCTAAACAGAAAGTAAATCCCCATTTTTAAGGAGGGTCCTATACATAAAGTAAAATCCTATTTTTAAGAAGGTTCCTGAATAGAAAGTTAAAGCCTATTTTCCCGGTGAGTCCTGAACATAGAGTATATTTTGATTTTCCAGGAGGGCATGTACAGAAAGTAATAATCCTATTTTTCAGGAGGGCATATACAGAAAGTTATTATCCTTTTTTTCAGGAGGGTCCTGAACATAAAGTAAAATCTTATTTTTCAGGAGGGTTCTGAGCATGACAGTAAAGTCCCATCTTTTAGGAGGGTCCTGGACATAAATAGAAATCCCCTTTTTCAAGAGTCTCCTAAATAGAAAGTTAATTCTCAGATTTCAGGAAGGTCCTGAACAAAAGTAAAGTTCCATTTTTTAGCAGGGTCCTGAACAGAAAGTAAAATCCTATTTTCCAGGAGGGTCTAGAAGGTAAAGTAAATTCTGATTTTAAAGGAAGGTCTTGAACAGAAAGTAAAAATCCCATTTTTCAGGAGTGTCCTGAACATAAATTAAGATCCTATTTTTCAGGAAGGTCCTGTTCTTGAAAGTAAAGCCCCATTTTTCAGGATGGCCCTGAACATAAAGTAAATTTCGATTTTTTAGGACGGTCCTGAACATAAAGCAAAATCCCATTTTTTTGGAAGGTCCTGAACAGAAAGTAAAATCCCATTTTTAGGAGATTCCTGAATAGAACGTAAAATCCCATTTTTCAGGAGAGTCCTAAACATAAAGTAAAGTCCCATTTTTAGAAGGGTCCTGAATAGAAAGTAAAATCCAATTTTTTCCGGAGGGTCCTGAACATAAAGTGAAGTCCATTTTTCAGGAGGGTCCTGAACATTTAGTAAATTCCCATTTTTCAGGAGGGTCCTGAAGAAAAAGTAAAATCCCCATTTTCTGGAAGGTCCTGAACAGAAAGTAAAATCCTAGTTTTTAGAAGGTTCATGAATGTAAAGTAAAATCCCATTTTTCAGAGGGTCCTGCACAAAATGTAAAATCCAATTTTCCAGAAGGGTCCTGAACGTAAAGTAAATTCAGATTTTACATGAAGGTCCTGAATTGAAAATAAAAATCCCATTTTTCAGAATGGCCCTGAAATAAAGTAAAATCAAATTTTTCAGGAGGGTCCTAACTTGAAAGTTAAGTCCCATTTTTCAGGATGGTCCTAAACATGAAAGTATTGTCCCATTTTTTAGGAGGATCCTGAACATAAAGTAATGACCCATTTTTCAGGAGGGTCCTGAACATAAAGTAAATTCCCATTTTTCAGGAGGGTCCTGAATATAAAGTAAAATCCCATTTTTAAGAGGGTTCTGAACAGACAGTAAAGTCTCATTTTTCAGAAGGATCCTGAACAAAAAGTAAAATTCCATTTTTCAGGAGGGTCCTGAACAGAAATAAAAGTCCTATTTTTCAGGACGATCCTAAACATAAAGTAAAATGCTATCTTTTGGAAGGGTCCTGAACAGAAGGAAAAATACCATTTTTTAGAAGAGTCCTGAATAGAACCTAAAATCCCATTTTTCAAGAGGGTCCTCAACATAAAGTAAAGTCCTATTTTTCAGGAGGGTACTGAACATATAGGAAATTCCCATTTTTCAGGAGGGTCCGGAAGAAAAAGTAAAATCCCCATTTGTTGGAAGGTCCTCAACAGAAAGTAAAATCCCATTTTTTAGAAGGTTCCTGGACATAAAGTAAAATCCCATTTTTCTGTGGGGTCCTGAATAGAAAGTAAATTCCCATTTTTTAGGAGGGTCCCAAACAAAAGTAAAGTCCCATTTTTCATTAGGGTCCTGAGCAGAAAGTAAAATCACATTTACATGAGGATCCTAAACATAAAGTAATTTCTGATTTTCCAGGAGGGTCCTGAATAGAAAGTAAAAATTCCATTTTTCAGGAGGGTCCTAAACATAATGTAAAATCCTATTTTTTTTGAGGTTCCTGAACACGAAAGTAAAGTTCCATTTTTCAGAAGGGTCCTATATAGAAAGTAAAATCCCATTTTCTAGGAAGGGCCTGTACAGAAAGTGAAATCCCATTTTTCAGGAGGGTCCTGAACATAAAGTAAAATCTTATTTTCCAGGAGGGTCCTGAACAGAAAGTAAATTCCAATTTTTCAGGTGAGACTTGAAAGAAAGTAAAATCCCATTTTACAAGAGCGTCCTGAACAGAAAGTAAAGTTCGATTTTCCAAGAGGGTCCTGAGCAGAAAGTAATATCCCATTTTCAGGAGGGCCCTAAACAACAAGTAAAATCCCATTTTTAATGATGGCCCAGACCAAAAGTAAGATCCCATTTTTTAGGATGGACCTGAACATGAAGTAAATTTTAATTTTCCAGCAGGGTCCTAAACATAGAGTAAATTCCCATTTTTCAGGAGTGCCCTAAACATAAAGTAAATTCTCATTTTTCAGGAGGGTCCTGAACATGAAGAAAATCCCACTTCCTTGGAGGGTCCTGAGTATAAAGTAAATTTTCATTTTTCAGGAGGGTCCTGAGCAAAAAGTAAATTTCTATTTTCTAGGAGAGTCCATAACAGAAATTAAAATTTTCTTTATCAGGATGGCCCTGAACCGAAATTAAATTCCTATTTTTAGGAGGGTCCTTAACAAAAAGTAAATTCCCATTTTCCAGGAGAGTCCAAAACAGAAAGTAAATTCTTATTTTTCAGGAGAGTCTTGAACAGAAAGTAAAATTCTATTTTTTAGGAGGGTCCTGAAAATAAACTAAAGTCCCATTTTGCTGGAGGGTACTGAACATAAAGTAAATTCCCAGTTTTTAGAAGGGTCCTGAAGAGAAAGTAAACTCCCATTTTTCAGGAGGGTCCTGAACATAAAGTAAGTTCCCATTTTTCAAGAGGGTCTTGAACATAAAGTATATTTTCATTTTTCAGGAGGGTCCTTAACATGAAAGTAAAGTCCCATTTTTCAGGATGACCCTGAACAGAAAGTAAAATTCCATTTTTCAGAAGGGTCCGAAACAGAAAGTAAATCCCCATTTTTAAGGAGGGTCCTGTACATAAAGTAAAATCCCATTTTTAAGGAGGATCCTGAATAGAAAGTTAAAGCCTATTTTCCCGGTGAGTCCTGAACAAAAAGTAAATTTTGATTTTCCAGGAGGGTCATGTACAGAAAGTAATAATCCCATTTTTCAGGAGAGTCCTGAACATAAAGTAAAATCTCATTTTTCAGGGTGTCCTGAACATGAAAGTAAAGTCCCATTTTTTAGGAGGGTCCTGAATATAAATAGAAATCCCCTTTTTCAAGAGGGTCCTGAATAGAAAGTTAATTCTCAGATTTCAGAAAGGTCATGAACAAAAGTATAGTGCCATTTTTTAGTAGGGTCTTGAACAGAAAATAAAATCCTATTTTTCAGGACGGTCCTAAACATAAAGTAAATTCTGATTTTAAAGAAAGGTCTTGAACAGAAAGTAAAAATCCCAATTTTTAAGATGGTCCTGAACATAAATTAAAATCCTATTTTTCAGGAACGTCCTGAAGTTGAAAGTAAAGTCCCATTTTTTAGGATGGTCCTAAACATAAAAATATAGTCCCGTTTTTCAGGATAATCTTGAACATAAAGTAAATTCTCATTTTTTAGGAGGGTTCTGAACATAAAGTAAATTCTCATTTTTCAGGAGGGTCCTGACCAAAAAGAAAAATCTCATTTTCCAAGAAGGTTCTGAACAAAAAGTAAATTCCCACTTTTCAAGAGGGTCATGAATTATAGTAAAATACCTATTTTTCAAGATAGTGTTGAACATAAAGTAAATTCCCATTTTTCAGGAGGGTCTTTAGCATAAAGTAAATTCCCATTTTCCAGGACGGTTTTAGCATAAAGTAAAATCCCATTTTTCAGGAGGGTCCTGAACATGAAGTAAGTTCCCATTTTTCAAGAGGGTCTTGAACATAAATTAAATTTTCATTTTTCAGGAGTGCCCTTAACATGAAAGTAAAGTCCCATTTTTCAAGATGGCCCTGAACAGAAAGTAAAATTCCATTTTTCAGAAGGGTCCTAAACAGAAAGTAAATCCCCATTTTTAAGGAGGGTCCTGTACATGAAGTAAAATCCCATTTTTAAGGAGGTTCCTGAATAGAAAGTTAAAGCTCGTTTTCCCGGTGAGTCCTGAACATAAAGTAAATTTTGATTTTCCAGGAGGGTCCTGTTTAGAAAGTAATAATCCTATTTTTCAGGAGAGTCCTGAACATAAAGTAAAATCTCATTTTTCAGGAGGGTCCTAAACATAATGTAAAATCCTATTTTTTTAGAGGTTCCTGAACACGAAAGTAAAGTTCCATTTTTCGGAAGGGTCCTATATAGAAAGTAAAATCCCATTTTCTAGGAAGGGCCTGTACAGAAAGTGAAATCCCATTTTTCAGGAGGGTCCTGAACATAAGGTAAAATCTCATTTTCCAAGAGGGTCCTGAACAGAAAGTAAATTTCGATTTTTCAGGAGGGACTTGAACAAAAGTAAAATCCCATTTTACAGGAGGGTCCTGAACAGAAAGTAAAGTTCTATTTTTCAAGAGGTCCTGAGCAGAAAGTAATATCCCATTTTTCAGGAGGGCCCTAAACAACAAGTAAAATCCCATTTTTAAGGATGGCCCAGACCAAAAGTAAGATCCCATTTTTTAGGAGCCTGAACATGAAGTAAATTTTCATTTTCCAGCAAGGTCCTAAACATAAAGTAAATTCCCATTTTTCAGGAGTGTCCTAAACATAAAGTAAATTCCCATTTTTCAGGAGGTTCCTGAACATGAAGAAAATCCCACTTCCTTGGAGGGTCCTGAGTATAAAGTAAATTTTCATTTTTCAGTAGGGTCCTGAGCAAAAAGTAAATTTCTATTTTCTAGGAGAGTCCATAAATGAAATTAAATTTTTCTTTATCAGGATGGCCCTGAACCGAAATTAAATTCCTATTTTTTAGGAGGGTCCTTAACAAAAAGTAAATTCCCATTTTCCAAGAGAGTCCAAAATAGAAAGTAAATTCTTATTTTTCAGGAGAGTCTTGAACAGAAAGTAAAATTCTATTTTTTAGGAGGGTCCTGAAAATAAAGTAAAGTCCCATTTTGCTGGAGGGTACTGAACATAAAGTAAATTCCCAGTTTTTAGGAGGGTCCTGAAGATAAAGTAAACTCCCATTTTTCAGGAGGGTCCTGAACATGAAGTAAGTTCCCATTTTTCAAGAGGGTCTTGAACATAAAGTAAATTTCCATTTTTCAGGAGGGTCCTTAACATGAAAGTAAAGCCCTATTTTTCAAGATGACCCTGAACAGAAAGTAAAATTCCATTTTTCAGAAGGGTCCTAAACAGAAAGTAAATCCCCATTTTCAAGGAGGGTCCTGTACATAAAGTAAAATCCCATTTTTAAGGAGGTTCCTGAATATAAAGTTAAAGCCTATTTTCCCGGTGAGTCCTGAACATAAAGTAAATTTTGATTTTCCAGGAGGGCATGTGCAGAAAGTAATAATCCCATTTTTCAGGAGGGTCCTGAACATAAAGTAAAATCCCATTTTTCAGGAGGGTCCTGAGCATGAAAGTAAATTCCCATTTTTTAGGAAGGTCCTGGACATAAATAGAAATCCCCTTTTTCAAGAGTCTCCTGAATAGAAAGTTAATTCTCAGATTTCAGGAAGGTCCTGAACAAAAGTAAAGTTCCATTTTTTAGCAGGGTCCTGAATAGAAAGTAAAATCCTATTTTCCAGGAGGGTCCTGCAGGTAAAGTAAATTCTGATTTTAAAGGAAGGTCTTGAACAGAAAGTAAAAATCCCATTTTTCAGGAGTGTCCTGAACATAAATTAAGATCCTATTTTTCAGGAAGGTCCTGATCTTGAAAGTAAAGCCCCATTTTTCAGGATGGTCCTGAACATAAAGTAAATTTCCATTTTTTTAGGATGGTCCTGAATATAAAGCAAAATCCCATTTTTTTGGAAGGTCCTGAACAGAAAGTAAAATCCCATTT
Organism: Capsicum baccatum var. pendulum; assembly: GCA_030864225.1. Taxonomy (NCBI): domain Eukaryota; kingdom Viridiplantae; phylum Streptophyta; class Magnoliopsida; order Solanales; family Solanaceae; genus Capsicum; species Capsicum baccatum. The sequence goes on along the minus strand of CM061559.1, from coordinate 24,712,367 downwards.
TTAGGAGATTCCTGAATAGAACGTAAAATCCTATTTTTCAGGAGAGTCCTAAACATAAAGTAAATTCTCATTTTTTAGAAGGGTCCTGAATAGAAAGTAAAATCTAATTTTTTTTGGAGGGTCCTGAACATAAAGTAAAGTCCATTTTTCTGGAGGCTCCTGAACATATAGTAAATTCTAATTTTTTAGGAGGGTCCTGAAGAAAAAGTAAAATCCCCATTTTCTGGAAGGTCCTGAACAGAAAGTAAAATCCTAGTTTTTAGAAGGTTCATGAATGTAAAGTAAAATCCATTTTTCAGAGGGTCCTGCACAGAATATAAAATCCAATTTTCCAGAAGGGTCCTGAACGTAAAGTAAATTCAGATTTTATAGGAAGGTCCTGAATTGAAGATAAAAATCCCATTTTTTAGAAGGGCCCTGAACATAAAGTAAAATCAAAATTTTCAGGAGGGTCCTAACTTGAAAGTTAAGTCCCATTTTTCAGGATGGTTCAAAACATGAAAGTATTGTCCCATTTTTTAGGAGGATCCTGAACATAAAGTAATGAACCATTTTTCAGGAGGGTCCTGAACATAAAGTAAATTCCCGTTTTTCAAGAGGGTCCTGAATAAAAGTAAATTCCCATTTTTCAGGAGGTTCCTGAATAGAAAGTAAAATCCCATTTTTAAGAGGGTTCTGAACAGAAAGTAAAGTCTCATTTATCAAAAGGGTCCTGAACAAAAAGTAAAATTCCATTTTTTAGGAGGGTCCTAAACAGAAATAAAAGTCCCATTTTTCAGGACGGTCCCACACATAAAGTAAAATGCTATTTTTTGGAAGGGTCCTGAACAGAAGGAAAAATACCATTTTTTAGAATAGTCCTGAATAGAACCTAAAATCCCATTTTTCAAAAGGGTCCTCAACATAAAGTAAAGTCCCATTTTTCAGGAGGGTACTGAACATATAGGAAATTCCCATTTTTTAGGAGGGTCCGGAAGAAAAAGTAAAATCCCCATTTTCTGGAAGGTCCTGAACAGATTGTAAAATCCTATTTTTTAGGAGGGTCCCAAAAAAAAGTAAAGTCCCATTTTTCAGGAGGGTCCTGAGCAGAAAGTAAAATCACATTTCCATGAGGATCCTTAACATAAAGTAATTTCTGATTTTCCACGAGGGTCCTGAATAGAAAGTAAAAATTCCATTTTTCAAGAGGGTAAAAATTCCATTTTTCAGGAGGGTCCTAAACATAATGTAAAATCCTAATTTTTTAGAGGTTCCTGAACACAAAAGTAAAGTTCCATTTTTCAGAAGGGTCCTATATAGAAAGTAATATCCCATTTTCTAGGAAGGGCCTGTACAGAAAGTGAAATCCCATTTTTCAGGAGGGTCCTGAACATAAAGTAAAATCTCATTTTCTAGGAGGGTCCTCAACAGAAAGTAAATTCTGATTTTTCAGGAGGGACTTGAACGAACGTAAAATCCAATTTACAGGAGGGTCCTGAACAGAAAGTAAAGTTCCATTTTCCAAGAGGGTCCTGAGAAGAAAGTAATATTCCATTTTTCAGGAGGGCCCTAAACAACAAGTAAAATCCCATTTTTAAGGATGGCCCAGACCAAAACTAAGATCCCATTTTTTAGGATGGACCTGAACATGAAGTAAATTTTCATTTTCCAGAAGGGTCCTAAACATAAAGTAAATTCCCATTTTTCAGGAGTGTCCTAAACATAAAGTAAATTCCCATTTTTCAGGATGGTCCTGAACATGAAGAAAATCCCACTTCCTTGGAGGGTCCTGAGTATAAAGTAAATTTTCATTTTTCAGGAGGGTCCTGAGCAAAAAGTAAATTTCTATTTTCTAGGAGAGTCCATAAATGAAATTAAATTTTTCTTTATCAGGATGGCCCTGAACCGAAATTAAATTCCTATTTTTTAGGAGGGTCCTTAACAAAAAGTAAATTCCCATTTTCCAAGAGAGTCCAAAACAGAAAGTAAATTCTTATTTTTCAGGAGAGTCTTGAACAGAAAGTAAAATTCTATTTTTTAGGAGGGTCCTAAAAATAAAGTAAAGTCCCATTTTGCTGGAGGGTACTGAACAAAAAGTAAATTCCCAGTTTTTACAAGGGTTCTGAAGATAAAGTAAACTCCCATTTTTCAGGAGGGTCCTGAACCTGAAGTAAGTTCCCATTTTTCAAGAGGGTCTTGAACAAAAAGTAAATTTCCATTTTTCAGGATGGTCCTTAACATGAAAGCAAAGTCCCATTTTTCAGGATGACCCTGAACAGAAAGTAAAATTCCATTTTTCAAAAGGGTCCTAAACAGAAAGTAAATCCCCATTTTTATGGAGCGTCCTGTACATAAAGTAAAATCCCATTTTTAAGGAGGTTCCTGAATAGAAAGTTAAAGCCTATTTTCCCGGTGAGTCCTGTACATAAAGTAAATTTTGATTTTCCAGGAGGGTGAAGTACAGAAAGTAATAATCCTATTTTTCAGGAGAGTCCTGAACATAAAATAAAATCTCATTTTTCAGGAGGGTCCTGAACATGAAAGTAAAGTCCAATTTTTTAGGAGGGTCCTTAATATAAATAGAAATCCCCTTTTTCAAGAGGGTCCTGAATAGAAAGTTAATTCTCACATTTCAGAAAGGTCTTGAACAAAAGTAAAGTCCCATTTTTTAGGAGGGTCTTGAACAGAAAGTAAAATCCTATTTTTCAGGACGGTCCTAAACATAAAGTAAATTCTGATTTTAAAGAAAGGTCTTGAACAGAAAGTAAAAATCCCAATTTTCAAGAGGGTCCTGAACATAAATTAAAATCCTATTTTTCAGGAACGTCCTGAACTTGAAAGTAAAGTCCCATTTTTTAGGATGGTCCTAAACATAAAAATATAGTCCCATTTTTCAGGATAATCCTGAACATAAAGTAAATTCCCATTATTTAGATGGGTTCTCAACATAAAGTAAATTCTCATTTTTCAGGAGGGTCCTGACCAAAAAGAAAAATCTCATTTTTCAAGAAGGTCCTGAACAAAAAGTAAATTCCCACTTTTCAAGAGGGTCATGAATTATAGTAAAATACCTATTTTTCAAGATGGTGTTGAACATAAAGTAAATTCCCATTTTTCAGGAGGGTCCTTAGCATAAAGTAAATTCCCATTTTCCAGGACGGTTCTTAGCATAAAGTAAAATCCCATTTTTCAGGAGGGTCCTAAACATGAAGTAAGTTCCCATTTTTCAAGAGGGTCTTGAACATAAAGTAAATTTTCATTTTTCAGGAGGGCCCTTAACATGAAAGTAAAGTCCCATTTTTCAGGATGGCCCTGAACAAAAAGTAAAATTCCATTTTTCAGAAGGGTCCTAAACAGAAATTAAATCCCCATTTTTAAGGAGGGTCTTGTACATAAAGTAAAATTCCATTTTTAAGGAGGTTCCTGAATAGAAAGTTAAAGCTCGTTTTCCTGGTGAGTCCTGAACATAAAGTAAATTTTGATTTTCCAGGAGGGTCATGTTTAGAAAGTAATAATCCTATTTTTCAGGAGAGTCCTGAACATAAAGTAAAATCTCATTTTTCAGGAGGGTACTGAACACCAAAGTAATGTCCCATTTTTTAGGAGGGTCCTGAACATAAATAGAAATCCCCTTTTTTAGGAGGGTCCTGAATAGAAAGTTAATTCTCAGATTTCAGAAAGGTCCTGAACAAAAGTAAAGTCCAATTTTTTAGCAGGGTCTTGAACGGAAAGTAAAATCCTATTTTTCAAGACGGTCCTGAACATAAAGTAAATTCTGATTTTAAAGGAAGGTCTTGAATAGAAAATAAAGATCCCATTTTTTCAAGAGGGTCCTGAACATAAATTAAAATACTTTTTTAAAGGAAGGTCCTAAACTTTAAAGTAAAGTCCCATTTTTCAGGATCGTCCTGAACATGAAAATAAAGTCCCATTTTTCAAGAGGATTCTAAACATAAAGTAAATTCGCATTTTTCAGGAGTGTCCTGAACATAAAGTAAAATCCCATTTTTTAGGAGGGTTCTAAGCATAAAGTAAAGTCTCATTTTTCAAGAGAATCTTGACCAAAAAGAAAAATCCAATTTTTTCAAAAGGGTCCTAAACAGAAATAAAAGTCCTATTTTTTAGGAGGATCCTGAACATAAAGTAAATTCCCATTTTTTAGGAGAGTCCTGAAGAGAAAGTAAAATCCCAATTTTTAACAGAGTCCTGAATAGAAAATAAAATCCCATTTTTCAACAGAGTCCTGAATTGAAAATAAAGTCCCAATTTTAAAGAGGGTCCTAACAGAAAGTAAAATCCTATTTTTTCATGAGGGTCCAAAACATAAAGTAAAGTACCATTTTTCAGGAGACTCCTAAGCATATAATAAATTCCCTTTTTTCAGGTAGGTCCTGAACATAAAGTTAAATCCCATTTATCTAGAGGGTCCTAAACATAAAGTAAATCCCCATTTTCTAGAAGGTCCTGAACAAAAAGTAAAATCCCATTTTTCAGGAAGGTACTTAACATAAATTAAATTTCCATTTTTCAGGAGGGTCCTAAAGAAAAAGTAAAGTCGTATTTTTTAGAAGGGTCCAGACCAAAAGTAAAATCCCATTTTTTAAGAGGGTTCTAAACATAAAGTAAAGTCTCATTTTTCAGGAGGGTCCTGACCAAAAAGAAAAATCCTATTTTTTCAGAAGGGTCCTAAACAGAAATAAAAGTCCTATTTTTCAGGAGGAGCCTGAACATAAACTAAATTCCCATTTTTTAGGAGAGTCCTGAACATAAAGCAAAATCCCATTTTTCGGAAGGGTCGTGAAGAGAAAGTAAAATCCCATTTTTCAGGAGAGTCCTGAATAGAAAGTATAATTGCATTTTTCAGGAAGGTCCTGAACATAGAGTAAAGTCCCATTTTTCAAGAGGGTCCTAAACAGAAAGTAAAATCCTATTTTTTAATGAGGGTCCAGAACATAAAGTAAAGTACCATTTTTCAGGAGAGTCCTAAGCATATAATAAATTCCCAATTTTCAGGTAGGGACTGAACATAAAGTTAAATCCCATTTATCTAGTGGGTCCTAAACATAAAGTAAAATCCCTATTATCTAGAAGGTCCTGAATAGAAAGTAAAATCCCATTTTTCAGGAAGGTACTTAACATAAATTAAATTTCCATTTTTAAGGAGGGACCTGAAGAAAAAGTAAAGTCATATTTTTTAGGAGGGTCTAGACCAAAAGTAAAATCCCAGTTTTCAGGAGAGACCCGAACAGAAATTAAATGCCCATTTTTCAGGAGGGTCCTGAACATAAAGTGAATTCCCATTTTCCATGTGGGGCCTGAAAAGAAAGTAAAATTCCATTTTTAAGGGGGGTCCTAAACATAAAGTAAAACCCTATTTTCAGGAGGGTCCTAAACATAAAGTAAAGTCTCATTTTTTAGGAGGGTCCTGAACAGAAAGTAAAATCCCATTTTTTAGGAGCGCTCAGAGAGGAAAGAAAAATCCTATTTTTTAGAAGGGTCCTGAATAGAAAGTAAAATCCCATTTTTCAGAGTGGGTCCTAAGCAGAAAGTTAAATCCCATTTTTTAGGGAGGGCCCTGAACAGATAGTAAAACACATTTTTCTGGAGTGCGCTGAACAGAAATTAAAATTCAATTTCCAGGAAGCTCCTAAACGGAAATTTAATTCCCATTTTTCAGAAGGGACTTAAATCGGAATTAAAGTCCCATTTTTAAGGAGGGTCTTGAACATGAAGTAAATTTCCATTTTCCAGAAAGGACCTGAACATAGAGTGAATTCCCATTTTTTAGGAGGGTCCGGAACAGAAAGAAAAATCCCATTTTTCAGGAGTGTCCTAAACATAAAGAAAAATCCCATTTTTTAGTAGAGTCCTAAACAGAAAGTTAAGTCTCATTTTTCAAGAGGGTCTTGAGCATAAAGTAAATTTCTATTTTTCAAGAAAGTCCTAGACAAAAAGTAAATTCCCATATTCCTGGGTGGTCCAGAACATAAAGTAAATTCCTATTTTTCAGGAGGGTACTAAGCAGAAAGTAAATTTCCATTTTTCAGGAAGGTTCTGAAAAGAAAGTAAAATTCCATTTTTAAGGGGGGTCCTAAACATAAAGTAAAACCCTATTTTCAGGAGGGTCCTAAACATAAAGTAAAGTCTCATTTTTTAGGAGGGTCCTGAACAGAAAGTAAAATCCCATTTTTTAGGAGCGCTCAGAGAGGAAAGAAAAATCCTATTTTTTAGAAGGGTCCTGAATAGAAAGTAAAATCCCATTTTTCAGAGTGGGTCCTAAGCAGAAAGTTAAATCCCATTTTATAGGGAGGGCCCTGAACAGATAGTAAAACACATTTTTCTGGAGTGCGCTGAACAGAAATTAAAATTCAATTTCCAGGAAGCTCCTAAACGGAAATTTAATTCCCATTTTTCAGAAGGGACTTAAATCGGAATTAAAGTCCCATTTTTAAGGAGGGTCTTGAACATGAAGTAAATTTCCATTTTCCAGAAAGGACCTGAACATAGAGTGAATTCCCATTTTTTAGGAGGGTCCGGAACAAAAAGAAAAATCCCATTTTTCAGGAGTGTCCTAAACATAAAGAAAAATCCCATTTTTTAGTAGAGTCCTAAACAGAAAGTTAAGTCTCATTTTTCAAGAGGGTCTTGAGCATAAAGTAAATTTCTATTTTTCAAGAAAGTCCTAGACAAAAAGTAAATTCCCATATTCCTGGGTGGTCCAGAACATAAAGTAAATTCCTATTTTTCTGGAGGGTACTAAGCAGAAAGTAAATTTCCATTTTTCAGGAAGGTTCTGAATAGAAAGTAAAATTCTATTTTTCAGGAGGGTCTTGAACATTAAGTAAAGTCCTATTTTTTAGGAGGTTCTTGAACCTAAAGTAAAGTCTCATTTTTTAGGAGGGTCCTGAACAGAAAGTAAAATCTCATTTTTTAGGAGCGCTCAGAGCGGAAAGAAAAATCCTATTTTTTAGAAGGGTCCTGAATAGAAAGTAAAATCCCATTTTTTAGAGTGGGTCCTAAGCAGAAAGTTAAATCCCATTTTTTAGGGAGGGCCCTGAACAGATAGTAAAACACATTTTTCTGGAGTGCGCTGAACAGAAATTAAAATTCAATTTCCAGGAAGCTCCTAAACGGAAATTTAATTCCCATTTTTCAGAAGGGACTTAAATAGGAATTAAAGTCCCATTTTTAAGGAGGGTCTTGAACATGAAGTAAATTTCCATTTTCCAGAAAGGACCTGAACATAGAGTGAATTCCCATTTTTTAGGAGGGTCCGGAACAGAAAGAAAAATCCCATTTTTCAGGAGTGTCCTAAACATAAAGAAAAATCCCATTTTTTAGTAGAGTCCTAAACAGAAAGTTAAGTCTCATTTTTCAAGAGGGTCTTGAGCATAAAGTAAATTTCTATTTTTCAGGAAAGTCCTAGACAAAAAGTAAATTCCCATATTCCTGGGTGGTCCAGAACATAAAGTAAATTCCTATTTTTCAGGAGGGTACTAAGCAGAAAGTAAATTTCCATTTTTCAGGAAGGTTCTGAATAGAAAGTAAAATTCTATTTTACAGGAGGGTCTTGAACATTAAGTAAAGTCCTATTTTTTAGGAGGTTCTTGAACCTAAAGTAAAGTCTCATTTTTTAGGAGGGTCCTGAACAGAAAGTAAAATCCCATTTTTTAGGAGCGCTCAGAGCGGAAAGAAAACTCCTATTTTTTAGAAGGGTCCTGAATAGAAAGTAAAATCCCATTTTTCAGAGTGGGTCCTAAGCAGAAAGTTAAATCCCATTTTTTAGGGAGGGCCCTGAACAGATAGTAAAACACATTTTTCTGGAGTGCGCTGAACAGAAATTAAAATTCAATTTCCAGGAAGCTCCTAAACGGAAATTTAATTCCCATTTTTCAGAAGGGACTTAAATAGGAATTAAAGTCCCATTTTTAAGGAGGGTCTTGAACATGAAGTAAATTTCCATTTTCCAGTAAGGATGTGAACATAGAGTGAATTCCCATTTTTTAGGAGGGTCCGGAACAGAAAGAAAAATCCCATTTTTCAGGAGTGTCCTAAACATAAAGAAAAATCCCATTTTTTAGTAGAGTCCTAAACAGAAAGTTAAGTCTCATTTTTCAAGAGGGTCTTGAGCATAAAGTAAATTTATATTTTTCAAGAAAGTCCTAGACAAAAAGTAAATTCCCATATTCCTGGGTGGTCCAGAACATAAAGTAAATTCCTATTTTTCAGGAGGGTACTAAGCAGAAAGTAAATTTCCATTTTTCAGGAAGGTTCTGAATAGAAAGTAAAATTCTATTTTTCAGGAGGGTCTTGAAAATTACGTAAAGTCCTATTTTTTAGGAGGTTCTTGAACATAAAGTAAAGTCCCATTTTCAGGTGGTTCCTTAACATAAAGCAAATTCCTATTTTTCAGGATGGTTCGGAACAAAAAATAAAATTCTATTTTTCAGGAGGGTCCTGAACAAAAAGTAAAATTCCATTTTTGAGTAGGATCCTGAAAAGAAAGTAAAGTCCTATTTTTTAGGAGGGTACTGAACATATAGTAATCCCATTTTTCAGGAGGGTCCTGGATAGAAAGTAAAATCCTATTTTTCAAGAGGGTCCTGAACATAATGAGAAATTCCCTTTTTTCAGGATGATTCTTAACAGAAAGTTACTTCTCATATTTCAGGAAGGTCGTGAACAGAAGAAAAGTCTCATTTTTTAGTGGGGTCCTGAACAAAAGAAAAATCCCATTTTTCAAGAGGGACCTGAACAGAAAGGAAAGTCACATTTTCTATGAGGGTCCTAATCAGAAAATAAAGTCCCATTTTCCAGAAGGTCCTTGAGTTGAAACTAAAGTCCCATTTTTAGGAGGGTCCTGAGGATAAAGTAAATCCCATTTTTCAGGAGGATCTTGAACATAAAGTAAATTCCCATTTTTTAGAAGGGTCCTGCACATAAAGTGAAATCCCATTTTTTAGGAGGGTCCTGAACAGAAAGTAAGATTTTATTTTTCAGGAAGGTCCTAAATAGAAAGTAAAATCCCATTTTTCTAAAGGGTCCTAAAAAAATGTAAAATACCATTTTTAAGGAAGGTTCTGAACAAAAAGTAAATTCCCATTTTTTTGAAAGGTCACGAATAGAAAGTGAAATCCTATTTTTCAGGAAGGTTCTGAACAGAAAGTGAATTTCCATTTTTTGGAGGGTCCTGAACGAAAGTAAAATCCCATTTTACAGGAGGGTCCTGAACTGAATGTAAAGTTCCATTTTCCAAGAGGGTCCTGAACATAAATTAAATTTTGATTTTCTAGAAGGGTCCTTAATAGAAAGTACAAATCCCATTTTTCAGGAGGGTCCTGAACATAAAGTAAAATCCTATTTTTTAGGAGGTTTTGAACATGAAAGTAAAGTCCCATTTTTTCAGGAGGGTCCTGAACAAGAAAGTAAAGTCCCATTTTTCAGAAGGGTCCTGTATAGAAAGTAAAATCCCATTTTCTTTGAAGGCCCTGTACAAAAAGTAAAATCCCATTTTTTAGGAGGGTCCTGAACATAAAGTAAATTCTCATTTTTCAGGAGGGTCCTAAACAGAAAGTAAATTTCTATTTTTCATAAGGGTCCTAAACATAAAGTAAATTTCCATTTTTCAGGAGTGTCCAAAACATAAAGTAAATTCCCATTTTTCAGGATGGTCCTGAACATGAAGAAAATTCCCATTTTCTTGGCGGGTCCTGAGCATAAAGTAAATTTCCATTTTTCTGGAGGGTTTTGAACAAAAAGTAAATTTCCATTTTCCAGGATAGTCCAAAACATAAAGTAAATTATTAATTTTTAGGAGGGCCCAGAATAGATATTAAATTTCTATTTTTCAGGAGAGTACTTAACAAAAAGTAAATTCCCATTTTCCAGGAGAGGCCAGAACAGAAAGTAAATTCTTATTTTTCAGAAGAGTCCTGAACAAAAAGTAAATTCTATTTTTTAGGAGGGACCATAATATAAATCAAAGTCCTATTTTGTCGGAGGGTTCTGAACATTAAGTAAATTCCATTTTTTAGGAAGGTCCTGAACATAAAGTAAACACCCATTTTTCAGGAGGGTCCTAAACATGAAGTAAGTTCCCATTTTTCAAGAGGGTCCTGAACAATAAGTAAATTTCCATTTTTCAGGAGAGTCCTAAACAAAAAGTAAAAGCTCATTTTCCAGGAGGGTCCAGAACATAATGTAAATTACTATTTTCTAGGAGGGTCCTAAATTGAAAGTAAAGTCTCATTTTTCAAGAGGGTCCTGAACAGGAAGTAAAGTCCAATTTTCCAGGATGGTCCTGAGCAGCATGAAAAGTCCCATTTTTCAGAAGGGTCCGGAACAAAAAGTAAATTCCCATTTTTCAGGAGGGCTCTGAGTGGGAAGAAAAATCCTATTTTTCAGGAGGGTCCTGAACAGAAAGTAAAATCCCAATTTTACGAGTGGGTCCTGAGTGAAAAGTTAAATCCCATTTTTCAGGAAGGCCCTGAACAGATAGTAAAATCCCTTTTTTCTGGAGTGCCCTGAACAAAAAGTAAAATCCTATTTCCAGGAAGGACCTAAACGATAATTAAATTCCTGTTTTTCAGAAGGGACCTGAATAGAAATCAAAGTCCCATTTTCCAGGATGGTCTTGAACATGAAGTAAATTCCCATTTTCCCGAAAGGTCCTGAACATAGAGTAAATTCCCATTTTTCAGGATGGTGCTGAACAGAGAGAAAAACCCCATTTTTTAGGAGTGTCCTAAACATAAAGTAAAATCCCATATTTCAGGAGAGTCCTGAGCATAAAGTAAATTTCCATTTTTCAGGAGGGTCCTAAATCAAAAGTAAATTCCCATTTTTTCCAGGAGGGTCCAGAACATAAAGTGAATTCCTATTTTTCAGGAGGAACTAAACAGAATGTAAATTCCAATTTTTCCGGATGGTCTTGAATATAAAGTAAAGTCCCATTTTTTACAAGGGTCCTAAACATAAAGTAAAGTCCCATTTTCAGAAGGTTCCTTAACATAAAGCAAATTCCCATTTTTCAGAAGGGTTCAGAATAGAAAGTAAAAATTCTATTTTTTAGGAGGGTCCTGAACAGAAAGTAGAATTCATTTTTTGAGGAGGATCCTGAACATAAAGTAAAATCCTATTTTTCAGGAGGTTCTTGAACATGAAAGTAAAGTCCCATTTTTCAGGAGGGTCCAGAACACGAAAGTAAAGTCCCATTTTTCATAAGGTTCCTGTACAGAAAGTAAAATCCAATTTTCTTGGAAGGCCCTGTACAAAAAGTGAAATCCCATTTTTCAGGAGGGTCCTGAACATAGAGTAAACTCTCATTTTCCAGGAGAGTTCTGAACAGAAAGTAAATTCCCATTTTTCAGCAGGGTCCTCAACGAAATTAAAATCCCATTTTACAAGAGGGTCCTAAATAGAAAGTTAAGTTCCATCTTCCAAGAGGGTCATGAGCAGAAAGTAATATCCCTTTTTTCAGGAGGGCCCTAAACAGTAAGTAAAATTCTATTTTTAAGGAGGTCCCAGACCAAAAGTAAGATCCCATTTTTTAGGATGGACCTGAACATGAATTAAATTTGCATTTTCCAGCAGGGTCCTAAACATAAAGTAAATTCCTATTTTTCAGAAGTGTACTAAACATAAAGTAAATTTCCATTTTTAGGATGGTCCTGAACATGAAGAAAATTTCCATTTTCTTGGAGGGTCCTGAGCATATAGTAAATTTCCATTTTTCAGGAGGGTCCTAAACAAAACTTAAATTCCCATTTTCCAGGAGAGTTCAGAACATAAAGTAAATTCTTATTTTTCTGGAGAGTCCTGAACAGACAGTAAAATCTTATTTTTCAGAGAGTCCTGAACATATAGAAAAGTCCCATTTTTTCAACAGGTCCTGAACATAAAGTAAATTCCCAATTTTCAGGAGGGTGCTAAACATAAAGTAAACTTCCATTTTTCAGGAGAGTCCTGAACAGAGAGTAAAATCATATTTTTCAGAAGGGTCCTGAACATAAAGTAAAATTCCATTTTTCAGGAGGTTTTTAAATAAAAAGTGAATTCCTATTTTTCAGATGGTCCTGAACAAAATTAAAATCATATTTTTGGGAGGGTCATGAACAGAAACTTAAATCCCATTTACCAGGAGGGTCCTGAACATAAAGTAATTTTTTATTATCCAGAAGGGGCAGGAACTGAATGTAAAAATCCTATTTTTCAGGAGGGTTCTAAACATAAAGTAAATGCCTATTTTTCAGGAGAGTCCTGATCGTGAAAGTAAAGTTGTATTTTTCAAGAGGGTCTTGAACATAAATAGTAATCCCCTTTTTTAGGAAAGTCCTGAACAGAAAGTTAATTCTTTTATTTCAGGAAGGTCCTGAACAAAACTAAAGTCCCATTTTAAAGAAGGGCCCTAAACAGAAAGTAAAATCCTATTTTCTAGGATGAACGTAAAGTAAATTCAGATTTTACAGGAAAGTCCTGAACAATATGTAAAAATCCTATTTTTTCAGGAGGGTCCTGAACTTAAAGGTAAATCCCATTTCTTAGGAGGGTTCTGAACATAAATTAAAGTCTCTTTTTTCAGGAAGGTCCTGAACATAAATAGAAATCCCCTTTTTCAGGAGGGTCCTGAACAGAAAGTTAATTCTGATATTTCAGGAAGGTCCTGAACAAATGTAAAGTTCTATTTTTTTGAAAGGACCTGAATGAAAATTAAGACTTAATTTTCCAGGAGGGTCCTAAACGTAAAGTAAATTCAGATTTACAGGAAGGTCCTGAACAGAAAGTTAAAATCCCATTTTTTAGGAGGGTCCTGAACATAAAGTAAAATCTCATTTTTCAGGAGGGTTCTGAACATGAAGTAAAGTCTCATTTTTCAGGAGAGTCCTGAACATAAAGTAAAATCCCATTTATCAAGAGGTTCCTGAACCTGAAGTAAGTTCCCATTTTGTTAGAGGGTCCTAAATTGAAATTAAAGTCTCATTTTTCAAAGAGGGTCCTTAACAGAAAGTAAATTCCAACTTTCCAGGAAGGTCCTGAGCAGCATGAAAAGTCTCATTTTTCATAAGGGTCCAGAACAAAGAGTAAAACCCTATTTTTCATAGTGGGTCCTAAGTGAAAAGTTAAACCCCATTTTTCAGGAAGGCCCTAAACAAATAGTAAAATCCTATTTTTCTGGAGTGCCCTGAACAGGAAGTAAAATCCTATTTCCAGGAAGGACCTAAATGATAATTAAATTCCTATTTTTCAGAAGGGACCTGAATAGAAATCAAAGTCCCATTTTTCAGGAGGGTCTTGAACATGAAATAAATTCCCATTTTCCAGAAAGGTCCTGAATATAGAGTAAAGTCCCATTTTTCAAAAGTGTGCTGAACAGAGAGAAAAACCCCATTTCTCAGGAGTGTCCTAAACATAAAGTAAAATCCCATATTTCTAGAGGGACCTAAACATAAAGTAAAATCCCCATTTTCTAGAAGGTCCTGAACAAAAAGTAAAATCCCATTTTTCAGGAAGGTACTTAACATAAATTAAATTTCCATTTTTCAGGAGGGTCCTGAAGAAAAAGTAAAGTCTTATTTTTTAGGAGGGTCCAGACCTAAAGTAAAATCCCATTTTTTAAGAGGGTTTTTAACATAAAGTAAAGTCTCATTTTTCAGGAGGGTCCTGACCAAAAAGAAAAATCCCATTTTTTCAGAAGGGTCCTAAACATAAATAAAAGTCCTATTTTTCAGGAGGAGTCTGAACATAAAATAAATTCCCATTTTCTAGGAGCGTCCTGAACATAAAGTAAAATACCATTTTTTGGAAGGGTCGTGAAGAGAAAGTAAAATCCCATTTGTCAAGAGAGTCCTGAATAGAAAGTAAAATCGCATTTTTCAGGAAGATCCTGAACATAGAGTAAAGTCCCATTTTTCAAGAGGGTCCTAAACAGAAAGTAAAATCCTATTTTTCATGAGGGTCCAGAACATAAAGTAAAGTACCATTTTTCAGGAGTCCTAACAATATAATAAATTCCCATTTTTCAGGTAGGTCCTGAACATAAAGTTAAATCCCATTTATCTAGAGGGTCCTAAACATAAAGTAAAATCCCTATTTTCTAGAATGTGCTGAACAGAAAGTAAAATCCCATTTTTCAGGAAGATACTTAACATAAATTAAATTTCCATTTTTCAGGAGGGTCCTGAAGAAAAAGTAAATTCATATTTTTAGGAGGGTCCAGACCAAAAGTAAAATCCCATTTTTCATGAGGGACTCGAACAGAAATTAAATGCCCATTTTTCAGGAGGGTCCTGAACATAAAGTGAATTCCCATTGTCCATGTGGGGCCTGAACAGAAAGTAAAATTCCATTTTTAAGGGGGGTCCTAAACATAAAGTAAAACCCTATTTTTCAGGAGGGTCCTGAACATAAAGTAAAGTCCCATTTTTCAGGAGTGTCCTGAACATAAAGTAAAATCCCATTTTTTAGGAGCGCTTAGAGTGGAAAGATAAATCCTATTTTTCAGAAGGGTCCTGAACGGAAAGTAAAATCCCATTTTTCAGAGTGGGTCCTAAGTAGAAAGTTAAATCCCATTTTTTAGGGAGGTCCCTGAACAAATTGTAAAACCCATTTTTCTAGAGTGCCTAAACAGAAAGTAAAATCCAATTTCCAGGAAGGTCCTAAACGAAAATTAAATTCCCATTTTTCAGAAGGGACTTAAATAGGAATTAAAGTCCCATTTTTAAGGAGGGTCTTGAACATGAAGTAAATTCCCATTTTCCAGAAAGGACTTGAACATAGAGTGAATTCCCATTTTTTAGGGGTGTCCAAAAAATAAAGAAAAATCCCATTTTTCAGTAGAGTCCTAAACAGAAAGTTAAGTCTCATTTTTCAAGAGGGTCTTGAGCATAAAGTAAATTTCTATTTTTTAGGAGGGTCCTGGACAAAAAGTAAATTCCCATTTTCCTGGGTGGTCCAGAACATAAAGTAAATTCCTATTTTTCAGGAGGGTACTAAGCAGTAAGTAAATTTCCATTTTTCAGGAAGGTTCTGAATAGAAAGTAAAATTCTATTTTTCAAGAGGGTCTTGAACATAAAGTAAAGTCACATTTTTTAGGAGGGTCCTGAACATAAAGTAAAGTCCCATTTTCAGGTGAGTCCTTAACATAAAGCAAATTCACATTTTTCAGGAGGGTCCGGAACAAAAAATAAAATTCTATTTTTCAGGAGGGTCCTGAACAATACGTAAAATTCCATTTTTGAGGAGGATCCTGAAAAGAAAGTAAAATCCTATTTTTCAGGAGGCTACTGAACATAAAGTAAAATCCCATTTTTCAGGAGGGTCCTGGATAGAAAGTAAAATCCTATTTTTCTTGAGGGTCCTGAACATAATGAGAAATTCCCTTTTTTCAGGATGAGTCTGACTAGAAAGATAATTCTCATATTTCAGGAAGGTCGTGAACAGAAAAAAGTCTCATTTTTCAGTAGGGTCCTGAACAAAAGAAAAATCCCATTTTTCAAGAGGGACCTAAACAGAAAGGAAAGTCACATTATCTAGGAGGGTCCTAAGCAGAAAATAAAGTCCCATTTTCCATAAAGGCCTTGAGTTAAAGTAAAGTCCCATTTTTAGGAGGATCCTGAGGATAAAGTAAATCCCATTTTTCAGGAGGGTCTTGAACATAAAGTAAATTCCCATTTTTCAGAAGGGTCCTGCACATAAAATGAAATCCCATTTTTCAGGAGGGTCCAGAACAGAAAGTAAGATTTCAGTTTTCAGGAAGGTCCTAAATAGAAAGTAAAATCCCATTTTTCTAAAGGGTCCTAAAAAAAAGGTAAAATCCCATTTTTCAGGAAGGTTCTGAACAAAAAGTAAAATCTCATTCTTTTGAAGGGTCATGAATAGAAAGTGAAATCCTATTTTTCAAGAAGGCTCTCAACAGAAAGTGAATTCCCATTTTTTTGGAGGGTTCGGAACAAAAGTAAAATCCCATTTTACAGGAGGGTCCTGAACAGAATGTAAAGTTCCATTTTCCAAGAGGGTCCTGAACATAAATTAAATTTTGATTTTCCATAAGGGTCCTTAATAGAAAGTACAAATCCCATTTTTCAGGAGGGTCCTGAACATAAAGTAAAATCCTATTTTTTAGAAGGTTCTTGAACATGAAAGTAAAGTCCCATTTTTCAGAAGGGTCCTGAACAAGGAAGCAAAGTCCCATTTTTCAGAAGGGTCCTGTACCGAAAGTAAAATCCCATTTTCTCGGAAGGCCCTGTACAGAAAGTAAAATCCCATTTTTCAGGAGGGTCCTGAACATAAAGTAAATTCTCATTTTCTAGGAGGGTCCTAAACAAAAAGTAAATTCCTATTTTTCAGGAGGGTCTTAAACATAAAGTAAATTCTCATTTTTCGGGAGTGTCCCACACATAATGTAAATTTCCATTGTTCAGGATGGTCCTAAACATGAAGAAAATTCCCATTTTTTGGAGGGTCCTGAGCATAAAGTAAATTTCCATTTTTCTGGAGGGTCCTGAACAAAAACTAAATTTCCATTTTCCAGGATAGTCTAGAACATAAAGTAAATTATTATTTTTCAGGAGGACCCAGAACAGATATTAAATTTTTATTTTTCAGGAGAGTCCTTAACAAAAAGTAAATTCCCATTTTCCAGGAGTGTCCAGAACCGAAAGTAAATTCTTATTTTTCAGGAGAGTCCTGAACAGAAAGTAAATTTTATTTTTTGGGGGGACCATAATATAAATTAAAGTCCTATTTTGCCGGAGGGTCCTGAACATAAATTACATTCCCATTTTTTAGGAGGGTCCTGAACATAAAGTAAACTCCCCATTTTTCAGTAGGGTCCTGAACATGAAGTAAGTTCCCATTTTTCAGGAGGGTCCTGAACATAAAGTAAATTTCCATTTTTCAGGAGAGTCCTAAACAAAAAGTAAAAGCTCATTTTCCAGGAGGGTTCAGAACATAATGTAAATTACTATTTTCCAGAAGGGTCCTAAATTGAAAGTAAAGTCTCATTTTTTCAAGAGGTCCTGAACAGGAAGTAAAGTCCAATTTTCCAGGAAGATCCTGAGCAGCACGAAAAGTCCCATTTTTCAGAAGGGTCCAGAACAAAAAGTAAAATCCCATATTTCAGGAGGGCTCTGAGTGGGAAGAAAAATACTATTTTTCAAGAGGGTCCTGAACAGAAAGTAAAATCCCATTTTTCAGAGTGGGTCCTGAGTGAAAAGTTAAATCCCATTTTTTAGGAAAGCCCTGAACAGTTAGTAAAATCCCATTTTTCTGGAGGGCCCTGAACAGAAAGTAAAATCCTATTTCCAGGAAGGACCTAAACGATAATTAAATTCCTGTTTTTTAAAAGGGACTTGAATAGAAATCAAAGTCCTATTTTCCAGGAGGGTCTCGAACATAAAGTACATTCCCATTTTCCTGAAAGGTCCTGAACATAGAGTAAATTCCCATTTTTCAGGATGGTGCTGAACAGAAAGAAAAACCCCATTTTTCAGGAGTGTCCTAACCATAAAGTAAAATCCCATATTTCAGGAGAGTCCTGAGCATAAAGTAAATTTCCATTTTTCAGGAGGGTCCTAAATAAAAGGTAAATTCCCATTTTCCAGGAGGGTCCAGAACATAAAGTGAACTCCTATTTTTCAGGAGGAACTAAAACAGAAAGTAAATTCCAATTTTTCAGGATGGTCTTGAACATAAAGTAAAGTCCCCTCTTTTTACGAGGGTCCTAAACATAAAGTAAAGTCACATTTTCAGGAGGGTCCTTAACAAAAAGAAAATTCCCATTTTTCGGGAGGGTTCTGAACATAAATATAAATCCCCTTTTTCAGGAGGGTCCTGAATAGAAAGTTAATTCACATATTTTAGGAAGGCTCTGAACATAAGTAAAGTCTTATTTTTCAGAAAGGTCCTGAACCGAAAGTAAAATCTAATTTTCCAAAAGGGTCCTGAACGTAAAGTAAATTCCGATTTTACAGAAGGGCCCTGAACATAAAGTAAAAGTGAATTTTTCAGGAGGGTCCTAAACACTAAAGTAAAGTCCTATTTTTCAGAATGGTCCTAAACATGAAAGTATTGTCCCATTTTTCAGGAGCATCCTGAACATAAAGTAATGACCCATTTTTCAGGGGGGTCCTAAACATAAAGTAAATTCTCATTTTTCAGGAAGGTTCTGAATATAAAGTAAAATCCAATTTTTTAAGAGGGTTCTGAACATAAAGTAGTCTCATTTTTCAAAAGGGTCCTGAACAAAAGTAAAATCCCATTGTTTAGAAGGGGCCTGAACAAAAATAAAAGTCCTATTTTTCTGGACGGTCCTAAACATAAAATATAATACCATTTTTTGGAAGGGTCCTGAATAGAAGGTAAAATCCCATTTTTTAGAAGAGTCCTGAATAGAATCTAAAATCCCATTTTTCAGGAGTATCCTAAAAAAAGAGTAAATTTTCATTTTCCGGGAGAGTCCAGAACAGAAAGTAAATTCTCATTTTTTCGGAAGGACCTGAACAGAAAGTAAAATCCTATTTTTAAGGAGGGTCCTGAAACTAAAGTAAAGTTCCATTTTTTTGGAGGGTCCTGAACATAATGTAAATTCCCATTTTTAAGGAGGGTCCTGAACATTAAGTAAAATCCCATTTTTAAGAAGGTTCCTAAATAGAAAGTTGAAGCTTATTTCCCCGGAGGATCCTGAACATAAAGTAAATTTCAATTTTCTAGGAGGGTCATGTATAGAAAGTAATAATCCTATTTTTCAGGAGGGTCCTGAACATAAAGTAAAATCCCATTTTGAGGAGGGTCCTAAAAATTAAAGTAAAGTCCCATTTTTTAGGAGGGTCCTAAACATAAATAGAAATTCCCTTTTTCAAGAGGGTCCTGAATAGAAAGTTAATTCTCAGATTTCAGGAAGGTCCTGAACAAAAGTAAAGTTCCATTTTTTAGCAGGGTCCTGAACAGAAAGTAAAATCCTATTTTCCAGGAGGGTCCTGAAGGTAAAGTAAATTCTAATTTTAAAGGAAGGTCTTGAACAGAAAGTAAAAATCCCATTTTTCAGGAGTGTCCTGAACATAAATTAAAATCCTATTTTTCAGGAAGGTCCTGAACTTGAAAGTAAAGTCCCATTTTTCAGGATGTTCCTGAACATAAAGTAAATTTCCATTTTTTAGGACGGTCCTAAACATAAAGTAAAATCCCATTTTTGAAAGGTCTTGAACAGAAAGTATAATCCCATTTTTCAGGAGATTCCTAAATGGAACGTAAAATCCCAATTTTCAGGAGAGTCCTGAACGTAAAGTAAAGTTCCATTTTTCAGGAGGGTCCTTATTAGAAAGTAAAATCCTATTTTTCAGGAGGGTCATGAATATATAGTAAATTCCCATTTTTCAGGAGGGTCCGGAAGAAAAAGTAAAATCCCCATTTTCTGGAAGGTCCTGAACAGAAAGTAAAATCCTAGTTTTTAGAAGGTTCCTGAATATAAAGTAAAATCCCATTTTTACGGAGGGTCCTGAACAGGAAGTAAAATCCCATTTCCTTGAGGATCCTGAACGTAAAGTAAATTCTAACTTTCCAGGCGGGTCCTGAATAGAAAGTAAAACTTCTATGCATATTGTAAGATCCTATTTTTTTGGAGGGTCCTGAACATGAAAGTAAAGACCCATTTTTTAGGAGGGTCCTTAACATAAAAGTAACGTCCCATTTTTCAAGAGGGTCCTGAACATAAAGTAAAATTCCATTTTTCAGAATTGTCCTAAACAGAAAATAAAGTCCCATTTTTTAGGAGGATCCTAATCAGAAAGTAAAGTTCCATTTTCCATGAGGGTGCTGAACATAAAGTAAAATCTCAATTTTAAGGAAAGTCCTGAACAGAAAGTAAATTCATATTTTTCCAGAGGGTCCTGAAAAAAGTAATGTCCCCATTTTTCAGGATGGTCCTGAACAGAAAGTAAAGTCCCTTTTTCTAGGAGGGTCCTAAACAGAAAGTAAAGTCCTGAGCAGAAAGTAAAGTCTCTTTTTCCAGGAGGGTCCTGAGAAGAAATTAAATTTCCATTTTTCAGGAGGGTCTTGAACATGAAGTAAATTCTCATTTTCCAGAAAGGACCTGAACATAGAGTGAATTCCCATTTTTCAGGAGGGTCCTGAACAGAAAGAAAAATCCTATTTTTCAGTAGTTTCCTAAATATAAAGTAAAATCCCATTTTTCAGGAGATTCCTAAATAGAAAGTTAAGTCTCTTTTTTTAGGAAAGTCCTTAGCATAAAGAAAATTTCTACTTTTCAGGAGGGTCCTGACCAAAAAGAAAAATCCCATTTTTTCAGAAAGGTCCCAAACAGAAATAAAAGTCCTATTTTTCAGAAGGGTCCTGTGCATAAAGTAAATTCTCCTTTTCCAGGAGGGTCCTGAGAATAAATAAAATTCCATTTTTCAGGAGGGTCCTAAACATGATGTAAGTTCCCATTTTTCAAGAAGGTCCTGAACATAAAGTAAATTTCCATTTTTCAAGAGGACCCTTCACAATAAACTAAAGTCCCATTTTTCAGGATAGTCCTGTACATAAAGTAAAATCCCATTTGTAAGGAGTTTCCTGAATAGAAAGTTAAAGACCGTTTTCCCGGTGAGTCCTGAACATAAAGTAAATTTTGATTTTACAGGAGGGTCATGTACAGAGAGTAATAATCCTATTTTTCAGGAGGGTCCTGAACATAAAGTAAAATCTCATTTTTCAGAAGGGTCCTGAACAAGAAAGTAAAGTCCCATTTTTTAGGATGGTCCTGAACATAAATAGAAATCCTCTTTTTCAGGAGGGTCCTGACTAGAAAGTTAATTCTCAGATTTCAGAAAGGTCCTGAACAAAAGTAAAGTCCCATTTTTTAGCAGGGTCTTGAACGGAAAGTAAAAACCTATTTTTCAGGAGGGTCCTGAACATAAAGTAAATTCTGATTTTAAAGGAAAGTCTTGAACAAAAAATAAAAATCCCATTTTTCAAAAGGGTCCTGAACATAAATTAAAATCCTATTTTTTGGGAAGGTCCTGAACTTGAAAGTAAAGTCCCATTTTTCAGGATGGTTCTGGACATAAAAATAAGGTCCCATTTTTTAGGAGGATCCTGAACATAAAGTAAATTCCCATTTTTCAGGAGGGTCCTGTACATAAAGTAAAATCTTATTTTTACGAGGGTTCTGAACATAAAGTAAAGTCTCATTTTTCAGGAGGGTCCTGACCAAAAAGAAAAATCCCATTTTTTCAAAAGGGTCCTAAAAAGAAATAAAAGTCCTATTTTTCAGGAGGATCGTGAACATAAAATAAATTCCCATTTTTTAGAAGAGTCCTGAACATAAAGTAAAATCTCATTTTCCGAAAGGGACCTGAAGAGAAAGTAAAATCCCATTTTCAGGAGAGTCCTTAATAGAAAGTAAAACCGCATTTTTCAGGAAGATCCTGAACATAGAGTAAAGTCCCATTTTTCAAGAGGGTCCTAAACAGAAAGTAAAATTCTATTTTTTCATGAGGGTCCAGAACATAAAGTAAAGTATCATTTTCCGGAGAGTCCTAACCATATAATAAATTCCTATTTTTTAGGTAGGTCCTGAACATAAAGTTAAATCCCATTTATCTAGAGGGTCCTAAACATAAAGTAAAATCCCCATTTTCTAGAAAGTCCTGAACAGAAAGTAAAATCCTATTTTTCAGGAAGGTACTTAACATAAATTAAATTTCCATTTTTCAGGAGGGACTTGAAGAAAAAGTAAAGTCGTATTTTTTAGGAGGGTCCAGACCAAAAGTAAAATCCCATTTTTCAGGACGGACCCGAACAGAAATTAAATGCCCATTTTTCAAGAGGGCCCTGAACATGAAGTGAATTCCCATTTTCCATGTGGGGCCTGAACAGAAAGTAAAATTCCATTTTTAAGAGGGGTCCTAAACATAAAGTAAAACCCTACTTTTTAGAAGGGTCCTGAACATAAAGTCAAGTCCCATTTTTCAGGAGGGTCCTGAACAGAAAGTAAAATTCCATTTTTTAGGAGCGCTCAGAGTGGAAAGAAAAATTCTATTTTTCAGAAGGGGCCTGAACAGAAAGTAAAATCCCATTTTTCAGAGTGGGTCCTAAGCAGAAAGTTAAATCCCATTTTCAGGAGGGCCCTGAACAGATAGTAAAACCCATTTTTCTGGAGTGCCCTGAACAGAAAGTAAAATCTAATTTTAGGAAGGCCCTAAACGGAAATTAAATTCCTATTTTTCAGAAGGGACTTAAACAGGAATTAAAGTCCCATTTTTAAGGAGGGTCTTGAACATGAAGTAAATTTCCATTCTCCAGAAAGGACCTGAACATAGAGTGAATTCCCATTTTTCAGGAGGGTCCGGAACAGAAAGAAAAATCCTGTTTTTCAGGAGTGTCCTAAACATAAAAAAAATTCAATTTTTCAGGAGAGTGCTAAACAGAAAGTTAAGTCTCATTTTTTAGGAGGGTCTTGAGCATAAAGTAAATTTCTATTTTTCAGGAGGGTCCTGAACAAAAAGAAAATTCCCATTTTCCAGGGTGGTGCAGAACATAACGTAAATTCCTATTTTTCCAGAGGGTACTAAGCAGAAAGTAAATTTCCATTTTTCAGGAAGGTTCTTAACAGAAAGTAAAATTCTATTTTTCAAGAGGGTGTTGAACATAAAGTAAAGTCCCATTTTTTAGGAGGGTCCTGAACATAAAGTAAAGTCCTATTTTCAGGTGGGTCCTTAACATAAAGCAAATTCCCATTTTTCAGGGAGGTCCAAAACAAAAAATAAAATTCAATTTTTTAGGAGGGTCCTGAACAGAAAGTTAAATTCCATTTTTGAGGAGGATCCTGAAAAGAAAGTAAAATCCTATTTTTTAGGACGGATCTGAACATAAAGTAAATTCCTATTTTTTAGGACGGATCTGAACATAAAGTAAACTCCCATTTTTCGAAAGCGTCCTGAACGAAAAGTAAAGTCCCATTTTTCAGAAAGGTCCTGAACATAAATAGAAATCCCCTTTTTCAGGAGGGTCCTAAACAGAAAGGTAATTCTGATATTTCAGGAAGGTCCTAAACAAATGGAAAGTCCTATTTTTCAGAAAGGTCCTAAACAGAAAGTAAAACTTAATTTTCTAGGAGGGTCCTAAACGTAAAGTAAATTCAGATTTATAGGAAGGTTCTAAACAGAAAGTAAAAATCTCATTATTTAGGAGGGTCCTGAACATAAAGTAAAATGCCATTTTTCAGGAGGGTCCTGAACATGAAAGTAAAGTCTCATTTTTCAGGAGAGTCCTGAACTTAAAGTAAACTCCCATTTTTCAGGAGGGTCCTGAACATGAAGTAAGTTCCCATTTTTCCAAAAGGTCCTGAACATAAAGTAAATTTCCATTTTTCAGGAGTGTCCTAGACAAAAAGTAAAATCTCATTTTCTAGGAGGGTTCAGAACATAATGTAAATTTCTATTTTCCAGGAGGGTCCTAAATTGAAAGTAAAGTCTCATATTTCAAGAGGGTCCTGAACAGGATGTAAAGTCCAATTTTTCAAGGAAGGTCCTGAGCAGCTTGAAAAGTCCCATTTTTCAGAAAGGTCCAGAACAAAGAGTAAAATTCCATTTTTTAGGAGGGTTATGAGTGGGAAGAAAAATTCTATTTTTCAGGAGGGTCCTGAACAGAAAGTAAAATCCCATTTTTCAGAGTGGGTCCTGAGTGAAAAGTAAAACCCTATTTTTCAGGAAGGCCCTGAACAGATAGTAAAATCCCATTTTTCTTGAGTGCCTTGAAAAGAAAGTAAAATCCTATTTCCAGGAAGGACCTAAATGATAATTAAATTCCAATTTTTCAGAAGGGGCCTGAATAGAAATCAAAGTCCCATTTTTCATGAGGGTATTGAACATGAAGTAAATTCCCATTTTCCAAAAAGGTGTTGAACATAGAGTAAATTCCCATTTTTCAGGAAGGTGCTGAACAGAGAGTAAAACCCCATTTTTAGGAGTGTCCTAAACATAAAGTAAAATCCCATATTTCAGGAGAGTTCTAAACATAAAGTTAAGTCTCATTTTTCAAGCGGGTCCTGAGCATAAAGTAAATTTCCATTTTTCAGGAGGGTCCTGAATAAAAAATAAATTCTCATTTTCTAAGAAGGTCTAGATCATAAAGTGAATTCCTATTTTTCAGGAGGGAACTAAACAGAAAGTATATTCCTATTTTTCAGGAGGGTCTTGAACATAAAGTAAAGTCCTATTTTCAGGAGGGTCCTTAACATAAAGCAAATTCCAATTATTCAGGAGGGTCCGAAACAGAAAGTAAACTTCCATTTTTTAGAAGGGTCCTGAACAGAAAGTAGAATTCCATTTTTGAGGAGGATCCTGAAGAGAAACTAAAATCCTATTTTTCAGGAGGTTCTTGAACATGAAAGTAAAGTCCCATTTTTCAGGAGGGTCCTGAACACGAAAGTAAAGTCCCATTTTTCAGAAGGGTCCTGTACAGAAAGTAAAATCCAATTTTCTAGGAAGGCCCTGTACAGAAAGTTAAATCCCATTTTTCTGGAGGGTCCTGAACATAGAGTAAACTCTCATTTTCTAGGAGGGTCCTGAACAGAAACTAAATTCCCATTTTTTAGGAGTCCTCAACGAAAGTAAAATCCCATTTTACAAGAGGGTCCTGAACATAAAGTTAAGTTCCATTTTCCAAGAGGGTCCTGAGGAGAAAGTAACATCCCATTTTTCAGGAAGGCCCTGAACAGTAAGTAAAATCCCATTTTTAAGGAGGTCTCAGACCAAAAGTAAGATCCCATTTTTTAGGATGGACCTGAACATGAAGTAAATTTGCATTTTCCAGCAGGTTCCTGAAAATAAAGTAAATTCCCATTTTTTAGGAGTGTCCTAAATATAAAGTAAATTCCTATTTTTCAGGATGGTCCTGAACATGAAGAAAATTCCCATTTTCTTGGAAGGTCCTGAGCATATAGTATATTTCCATTTTTCAGGAGGGTCCTGAACAAAAATTAAATTCCCATTTTCCAGGATAGTCTAGAACATAAAGTAAATTCTTATTTTTAAGGAGAGTCCTGATCATGAAAGTAAAGTCCCATTTTTCAAGAAGGTCCTGAACATAAATAGAAATCCCCTATTTCAGGAGGGTCCAGAACAGAAAGTTAATTCTGATATTTCAGTAAGGTCCTGAACAAATGTAAAGTCCTATTTTTCAAAAATATTTTGAACAGAAAGTAAAATCTAATTTTCCAGGAGGGTCCTAAACGTAAAGTAAATTTACATTTACAAGAAGGTCCTGAACAGAAAGTAAAAATCCCGTAAAAATCCCATTTTTTAAGAGGGTCCTCAACATTAAGTAAAATCTCATTTTTCTGGAGGGTCCTGAACATGAAAGTAAAGTCTCATTTTTCAGGAGAGTCCTGAACATAAAGTCAACTCCCATTTTTCAGGAGGGTCCTGAACAGAAAGTAAAATCCTATTTTTTCAGAAGGGTCCTGAAAATAACGTTAAATCTAATTTTTTAGGAGGTTTCTAAATAGAAAGTGAATCCCCAATTTTTAGGAGGGTCCTGAACAAAAGTAAAGTCGCATTTTTTAGGAGGGTTCTAAACATAAAGTAAAATTCTATTTTTCAGGAGAGTCCTGATCATGAAAGTAAAGTCCCCTATTTTCGGAGGGTCCTGAACACAAATAGAAATCCCCTTTTTCAGGAAGGTCCTGAACAGAAAGTTAAATCTCATATTTTAGGAAGGTCCTAAACAAAAGTAAAGTCTTATTTTTCAGAAAGGTCCTGAACAGAAAGTAAAATCTAATTTTCCAGAAGGGTCCTGAACGTAAAGTAAATTGAGATTTTACAGAAGGGCCCTGAACATAAAGTAAAATAGAATTTTTCAGGAGGGTCCTAGACAATAAAGTAAAGTCCTATTTTTCAGGATAGTCCTAAACATGAAAGTATTATCCCATTTTTCAGGAGCATCCTGAACATATAGTAACGACCCATTTTCAGGGGGGTCCTGAAGATAAAGTTAATTCCCGTTTTTCAGGAGGGTCCTGAACATGAAGTGAATTCCCATTTTCCATGTGGGGCCTGAACAGAAAGTAAAATTCCATTTTTAAGAGGGGTCCTAAACATAAAGTAAAACACTACTTTTTAGAAGGGTCCTGAACATAAAGTCAAGTCCCATTTTTCAGGAGGGTCCTGAACAGAAAGTAAAATCCCATTTTTTAGGAGCGCTCAGAGTGGAAAGAAAAATTCTATTTTTCTGAAGGGGCCTGAACAGAAAGTAAAATCCCATTTTTCAGAGTTGGTCCTAAGCAGAAAGTTAAATCCCATTTTCAGGAGGGCCCTGAACAGATAGTAAAACCCATTTTTCTGGAGTGCCCTGAACAGAAAGTAAAATCTAATTTTAGGAAGGCCCTAAACGGAAATTAAATTCCTATTTTTCAGAAGGGACTTAAACAGGAATTAAAGTCCCATTTTTAAGGAGGGTCTTGAACATGAAGTAAATTTCCATTCTCCAGAAAGGACCTGAACATAGAGTGAATTCCCATTTTTCAGGATGGTCCGGAACAGAAAGAAAAATCCTATTTTTCAGGAGTGTCCTAAACATAAAGAAAATTCAATTTTTCAGGAGAGTGCTAAACAGAAAGTTAAGTCTCATTTTTTAGGAGGGTCTTGAGCATAAAGTAAATTTCTATTTTTCAGGAGGGTCCTGAACAAAAAGAAAATTCCCATTTTCCAGGGTGGTGCAGAACATAACGTAAATTCCTATTTTTCCAGAGGGTACTAAGCAGAAAGTAAATTTCCATTTTTCAGGAAGGTTCTTAACAGAAAGTAAAATTCTATTTTTCAAGAGGGTGTTGAACATAAAGTAAAGTCCCATTTTTTAGGAGGGTCCTGAACATAAAGTAAAGTCCTATTTTCAGGTGGGTCCTTAACATAAAGCAAATTCCCATTTTTCAGGGAGGTCCAAAACAGAAAATAAAATTCAATTTTTTAGGAGGGTCCTGAACAGAAAGTTAAATTCCATTTTTGAGGAGGATCCTTAAAAGAAAGTAAAATCCTATTTTTCAGGAGGGTACTGAACATAAAGTAGAATCCCATTTTTCAGGAGGGTCCTGAACATAAATAGTAATCCCTTTTTTCATTAAAGCCCTGAACAGAAAGTTAATTCTCATATTTCAGGAAGTTCTTGAACAAAAGTAAAGTCCCATTTTAAAGAAGGCACCTGAACAGAAAGTAAAATCCTATTTTCCAGGAGGGTCCTGAACGTAAAGTAAATTCAGATTTTACAAGAAAGTCCTGAACAATAGGTAAAAATCCCATTTTTCAGGAGGGTCCTGAACATAAGGTAAAATCCCATTTCTTAGGAGGGTCCTGAAAAATAGGATTTTTCTTTTGTTCATGACCCTACTAAAAAATGGGAATTTATTATATGTTTAGGACCCTCCTGAAAAATGAGATTTTCTCTTTCAGTTTAGGACCCTACTGAAAAATAGGACTTTACTTTTTGCTCAGGTCCTTCCTGGAAAATTATACTTTACTTTCGGTTTAGGACCCTCCTGAAAAATGGAAATTTACTTTCTTCTCAGGACCCTACAGGAAAATGAGACTTTACTTTCTACTCAGGACTTTACTTTCTGTTTAGGACCCTCCTAGAAAATGGGACTTTACTTTCTGTTCAGGACCCTCCTGAAAAATGGGGACATTACTTTTGTTCAGGACCCTCAGGAAAAATTTGAATTTACTTTCTGTTCAGGACTTTCCTTAAAAATGAGGTTTTACTTTATGTTCAGGACCCTCATGGAAAATGGAACTTTACTTTCTGATTAGGATCCTCCTAGAAAATGAGACTTTATTTTCTTTTTAGGACAATTCTGAAAAATGAAATTTTACTTTCTGTTCAGGACCCTCCTGAAAAATGGGACTTTTCTTTCATGTTGAGGACCCTCCTAAAAAATGGGTCTTTACTTTCATGTTCAGGACCCTCCAAAAAAATGGGATTTTACATTATGTTCAGGACCCTCCTGAAACATAGAAGTTTTACTTTCTATTCAGGACCCGCCTGGAAAATCAGAATTTACTTTACGTTCAGGATCCTCAAGGAAATGGGATTTTACTTCCTGTTCAGGACCCACCGTAAAAATGGGATTTTACTTTATATTCAGGAACCTTCTAAAAACTAGGATTTTACTTTCTATTCAGGACCTTCCAGAAAATGGGAATTTTACTTTTTCTTCAGGACCCTCCTGAAAAATGGGAATTTACTATATGTTCAGGACCCTCATGAAAACTGTGACTTTACTTTATGTTCAGGACCCTTCTGAAAAAATAGGATTTTACTTTCTATTAAGGACCCTCCTGAAAAATAGGACTTTATTTTATGTTCATGACTCTCCTGAAAAATGGGATTTTACATTCTATTTAGGAATCTCCTGAAAAATGGGATTTTACTTTCTGTTCAGGACCTTTCAAAAAAATGGGATTTTACTTTATGTTCAGGACCGTCCTAAAAAATGGAAATTTACTTTATGTTCAGGACCATCCTGAAAAATGGGACTTTACTTTCAAGTTCAGGACCTTCCTGAAAAATAGGATTTTAATTTATGTTTAGGACAATCTTGAAAAATGGGATTTTTGCTTTCTGTTCAAGGCCTTCCTTTAAAATCAGAATTTACTTTACCTTCAGGACTTTCCTGAAAAATAGAATTTTACTTGCTGTTCAGGACCCTTCTAAAAAATAGAACTTTACTTTTGTTCAGGCCTTTCCTGAAATCTGAGAATTAACTTTCTATTCAACACCCTCTTGAAAAAGGGGACTTCTATTTATGTTCAGGACCCTTCTAAAAAATGGGACTTTACTTTCAGCTTTAGGACCCCCCTGAAAATGGGATTTTACTTTATGTTGAGGACCCTCCTGAAAAATAGGATTATTACTTTCTGTACATGACCCTCCTGGAAAATCGAAATTAACTTTATGTTCAGGATCCTCCGGGAAAATAGGCTTTAACTTTCTATTTAGGAACCTTCTTAAAAATAGGATTTTACTTAATGTTCAGGACCCTCCTTAAAAATGGGAATTTACTTTATGTTCAGGACCTTCTAAAAAAATGGAACTTTACTTTATGTTCTGGACCCTCCTTAAAAATAGGATTTTACTTTCTGTTCAGGTCCCTCCGAAAAAATGAGAATTTACTTTCTCTTCTAGACTCTCCTGGAAAATGAAAATTTACTTTTTTCAAGATACTCCTGAAAAATTGGGATTTTAGGTTCTATTCAGGACTCTTCTAAAAAATGAGATTTTACCTTCTGTTCAGGACCCTTCCAAAAAATGGTATTTTATTTTATGTTTAGGACCGTCCAGAAAAATGGGACTTTTATTTTTGTTCAGCACCCTTCTAAACAATGGGATTTTACTTTTGTTCAGGACCCTTCTGAAAAATGAGACTTTACATGTTGTTCAGAACTCTCTTAAAAAATGGGATTTTACTTTATATTCAGGACCCTCCTGAAAAACGGGAATTAACTTTATGTTCAGGACCCCCCTGAAAATGGGTCGTTACTATATGTTCAGGATGCTCCTGAAAAATGGGATAATACTTTCATGTTTAGGACTATCCTGAAAAATAGGACTTTACTTTATTGTCTAGGACCCTCCTGAAAAATTCTATTTTACTTTATGTTCAGGGCCCTTCTGTAAAATCTCAATTTACTTTACGTTCAGGACCCTTCTGGAAAATTGGATTTTACTTTCTGTTCAGGACCTTTCTGAAAAATAAGACTTTACTTTTGTTTAGGACATTCCTAAAATATGAGATTTAACTTTCTGTTCAGGAACTTCCTGAAAAAGGGGATTTCTATTTGTGTTCAGGACCCTCCGAAAATAGGGGACTTTACTTTCATGATTAGGACTCTCCTGAAAAATAGAATTTTACTTTATGTTTAGAACCCTCCTAAAAAATACGACTTTACTTTTGTTCAGGACCCTCCTGAAAATTGGGGATTCACTTTCTATTTAGAAACCTCCTAAAAAATTAGATTTAACGTTATTTTCAGGACCCTTCTGAAAAATAGGATTTTACTTTCTGTTCAGGACCCTCCTGAAAAATGGGAGTTGACTTTATGTTCAGGACTCTCCTGAAAAATGAGACTTTACTTTCATGTTCAGGACCCTCCAGAAAAATGAGATTTTACTTAATGTTGAGGACCCTCTTAAAAAATGGGATTTTTACTTTCTGTTCAGGACCTTCTTGTAAATGTAAATTTACTTTACGTTTAGGACCCTCCTAGAAAATTAGATTTTACTTTCTGTTCAAAATATTTTTGAAAAATAGGACTTTACATTTGTTCAGGACCTTACTGAAATATCAGAATTAACTTTCTGTTTCGGACCCTCCTGAAATAGGGGATTTCTATTTATGTTCAGGACCTTCTTGAAAAATGGGACTTTACTTTCATGATCAGGACTCTCCTTAAAAATAAGAATTTACTTTATGTTCTAGACTATCCTGGAAAATGGGAATTTAATTTTTGTTCAGGACCCTCCTGAAAAATGGAAATATACTATATGCTCAGGACCTTCCAAGAAAATGGGAATTTTCTTCATGTTCAGGACCATCCTGAAAAATAGGAATTTACTTTATATTTAGGACACTCCTAAAAAATGGGAATTTACTTTATTTTCAGGAACCTGCTGGAAAATGCAAATTTACTTCATGTTCAGGTCCATCCTAAAAAATGGGATCTTACTTTTGGTCTGAGACCTCCTTAAAAATGGGATTTTACTTACTGTTCAGGGCCTTCCTGAAAAATGGGATGTTACTTTCTCCTCAGGACCCTCTTGGAAAATGGAACTTAACTTTATGTTCAGGACCCTCTTGTAAAATGGGATTTTACTTTCGTTGAGGACTCCTAAAAAATGGGAATTTAGTTTCTGTTCAGGACCCTCCTAGAAAATGAGAGTTTACTCTATGTTCAGGACCCTCCAGAAAAATGGGATTTAACTTTCTGTACAGGGCCTTCCTAGAAAATTGGATTTTACTTTCTGTACAGGACCCTTCTGAAAAATGGGACTTTACTTTCGTGTTCAGGACCCTCCTGAAAAATGGGACTTTACTTTCATGTTCAAGAACCTCCTGAAAAATAGGATTTTAGTTTCTCTTCAGGATCCTCCTCAAAAATGGAAGTCCTGAAAAAAAGTAAATTCCCACTTTTCAAGAGGGTCCTGGAAAAAAGTAAAACCATTTTTCAAGATGGTGTAGAACATGTAGTAAATTCCTATTTTCTAGGAGGGACATGAGCATAAAGCAAATTTCCATTTTTAGGAGTGTCCTGAACAAAAAGTAAATTCCAATTTTCCAGGAGAGTCCAGAGTTGAAAGTAAATTCTTATTTTTCAAGAGGGACCTAAATAGAAAGTAAAATCCTATTTCTCAGTAGAGTCCTGAACATAAAGTAAAGTCCCATTTTTCAAGAGGGTGCTGAACGTAAAGTAAATTCTCATTTTGTATGAGGGTCCTTAATATAAAGTAAAATCCCATTATTAAGAAGGGTCTTGAACAAAAAGTAAAACACAATATTTCAAAAGGGTCCTGAACATAAAGTAAAATCTCATTTTTCAGGAGGTTTCTGAATATAAAGTGAATTCCTATTTTTCAGGAGGGTCCTGATCGAAAGTAAAATTAAATTTTTAGGAGGGTCCTGAACAGAAAGTTAAATCCCATTTTCCAGGAGGGTCCTAAAATAAAAGTAAATTTCAATTTTCCACGATGGTCACGAACAGAAAATAAAAATCCCATTTTTCAAGAGGGTCCTGAACATAAAGTAAATTTCTATTTTTCAGGAGGGTCCTGAACATGAATGTAAAGTCCCATTTTTCAGTAGGGTCCTAAACATAAATAGAAATCCCCTTTTTCAGGAGGGTTCTGAACAGAATGTTAATACTCATATTTCAGAAAGTCTTGAACAAAAGTAAAGTCCCAATTTTCAGTAGGGTCCTAAACAGAAAGTAAAATCCTATTTTCAAGGAGGGTCCTAAATATAAAGTAAATTCTGATTTTACAGGAAGGTCCTGAACAAAAAGTAAAATTTCCATTTTTTAGGAGAGTCCTGAACATGAAATTACAATCCTATTTTTCAAGATGCATCTAAATAGAAAGTAAAATCCTATTTTTCTGAAGGGTCCTTAACAGGAAGTGAAATCCCATTTTTAAGGAGGGCTCTGAACAAAAAGTGAATTCCTATTTTTTAGGAGGGTCCTAATTAAAAGTAAAGTTGCATTTTTTAGGAGAGTACTAAATAGAAAGTACAAATCCCATTTTTTCAGGAGGTCTTGAACATAAAGTAAAATCCCATTTTTCAGGAGGTTATTGAACATGAAAGTAAAGTTCCATTTTCCAAGAGGGTCCTGAGCAGAAAGTAATATCCCATTTTTCAGGAGGTCCCTAAACGGAAAGTAAAATCCCATTTTTCAGGAGAGCCCTTACCAAAAGTAAGATCCCATTTTTAAGGATGGACCTGAACAGAATTCTAAGTCCAATTTTTCTGAAGGGTCCTGAACATGAAGTAAATTTGCATTTTCCAGCAGGGTCTTGAACATAAAGTAAATTCCCATTTTCAGGAGGGGCCTAAACATAAAGTAAATTCTCATTTTTCAGGATGGTCCTGAACATGAAGAAAATTTCCAATTTCTAAGAGGGTCTTGAGCATAAAGTAAATTTTTATTTTTCAGGAGGGTCCTGGACAAAAAGTAAATTCCCATTTTCCAGAACAGTCCAGAACAGAAAGTAATTTTTATTTTTTAGGAGGGTCCAGAACATAAAGCAAATTTCTATTTTTCAGGAGGGTCCTAAACAGAAAGTAAAGTCCCTTTTACTAGGAGGGTCCTGAGTAGAAAGTAAGTCTCATTTTTAAGAGGGTCTTGAGGATAATGTAAATCCCATTTTAGGAGGGTTTTGAACATAAAGTAAATTGCCATTTTTCAGGAGGGTCCTGAACATAAACTGAAATCCAATTTTTTAGGAGGGTCCTGAACAGAATGTAAAATCTCATTATTAAGGAAGGTCCTCAACAGAAAGTGAAATCCCATTTTTCTAAAGGGTCCTAAAAAAAAGTAAAATCCCATTTTTCAGGAAGGTTCTGCACAAAAAGTAAAATACATTTTTCTGAAGGGTCCTAAATAGAAAGTGAAATCCCTATTTTCAGGATGGTTCTGAACAGAAAGTGAATTCTCATTTTTTAGGAGGGTCCTGTACAGAAAGTAAAATTCCATTTTCCCGGAAGGCCCTGAACAATAAGTGAAATCCCATTTTTTAGAAGGGTCCTGAACATAACGTAAAATTTCATTTTCCAGGAGGGTCCTGAACAGAAAGTAAATTCCCATTTTTCAGGAGGGTCCTGAATAAATGTTAAATCCCATTTTTCACAAGGTTCTGGACTGAAAGTAAATTTTTATTCCTAACCAGAAAGTAATATCTCTTTTTTCAGGAGGCCCCTGAACAGAAAGTAAAATCCCATTTTTCAGAAAGCCTCTGACCAAAAGTAAGATGCCATTTTTCAGGATGGACCTAAACAGAATTTTAAGTCTTATTTTTCAGTAGGGTCCTGAACATAAAGTAAGTATATCTTTTTCAGGAGGGTCCTAAATATAAAGTAAATTCCCATTTTTAAGGATAGTCCTAAACATGAAGTAAATTGCCATTTTCTAGGAAGGCCTTAAGCATAAAGTAAATTTCTATTTTTCGGGAGGGTCCTGAACCAAAAGAAAAATCTCTATTTTCCAGGTGAGTCCAGAACAAAAAGTAAATTTTTATTTTTTATGAGGGTTTAGAACAGAAAGCAAATTTCTATTTTTCAGGAGGGTCCTGAATAAAAAGAAAATTCCCATTTTCCAGGAGAGTCTAGTACAAAAAGTAAATAATTATTTTTCAGGAGAGTCCTGAACAGAAAGTAAAATCCTATTTTTCAGGAGGGTCTTGAACATAAAGTAATGTCCTATTTTTCCGGAGGGTACTGAACATAAAGTAAAGTCCCATTTTTCCAGAGGGTCCAAAACATAAAGTAAATTCCTATTTTTCAGGAGGGTCCTGAACTTAAAGTAAACTCCCATTTTTTAGGTGGGTCCTGAACAGAAAGTAAAATCCTATTTTTTAGAAGGGTCCTGAACATAAAGTAAAATCCCATTTTCAGGCGGTTTCTAAATAGAAAGTTAAATCCTATTTTCCAGGAGGGTCCTGATCATAAAGTAAATTTCAATTTTCCAGGAGGGTCATGAACAGAAAGTAAAAACCCTATTTTTCAAGAGGGTTCTGAACATAAAATAAATCCTATTTTTCAGGAGAGTCCTGATCATGAAAGAAAAGTCCCATTTTTCAGGAGGGTCCTGAACATAAATACTAATCCCACTTTTCTGGAGGGCCCTTAATAGAAAGTTAATTCTCATATTTCAGGATGGTCCTGGACAAAAGTAAAGTCCCATTTTTTAGAAGGCTCCTGAACAGAATGTAAAATCCTATTTTCCAGGAGGGTCCTGTACGTAAAATAAGTTCAGATTTTATAAGAATGTCCTGAACCTAAAGTAAATATCCTATTTTTTTAGAAGGTTCCTGAATGAAAAGTAGAATTCCATTTTTCAGGAGTGTCCTGAACAGAAATAAAAGTCCCATTTTTATGGAGGGTACTAAACATAAAGTAAATCCCCATTTTTGGACGGTCCTAAAAAGAAAGTAAAATCCCATTTTTTAGAAAGTTCCTGAACATAAATTAAAATCCCATTTTTTTGGAGGGTCCCGAACAAAAATTGAATTCCAATTTTTCAGGAGGGTCCTAAATAAAAATAAAGCTCGTTTTTCAAGAGGGTCCTATACAGAAAGTAAAATCCCTTTTCCTTGAGGGTCCTGAACATAAAGTAAATGATAATTTTCTAGGAGGGTCCTGAATAGAAAGTAAAAATTTCATTTTTCAGGAGGGTCCTGAATATTAAGTAAAATCCTATTTATTAGGAGGGTCCTGAACATGAAAGTAAAGAAACATTTTGTAGGAAGGTCCTGAGCATGAAAGTGTGGTCCCATTTTTCAGAAGGGTCCTGAACATAAAGTAAATTCCCATTTTTCAGGAGGGTCCTGAAAAAGTAAACTCTCGTGTTTTACTAGGGTCCTGAACAGAAAGTAAAATCCTATTTTTTAGAAGGGTTCTGAACATAAAGTAAAATATCATTTTTCAGGAGATTTCTGAATAGAAAGTTAAATCCTATTTTTCAGGAGGGTCCTAAACATAATGTAAATTTTAATTTTCCAGGAGGGTCATGAACAGAAACTAAAATCCCCATTTTTCAAGAGTGTTCTGAACATAAAGTAAAATCCTATATTTTAGGAGAGTCCTGATCATGAAAGGAAAATCTCATTTTTCAGGAGTGTCCTGAACATAAATAGTAATCCCCTTTTTGTTCCCCATTTTTTGGACGGTCCTGAACAGAAAATAAAATCTCATTTTTCAGAAGGGTCCTGAACATAAATTAAAATCCTATTTTGTTTGGAAGTTCCTGAACAGAGAGTGAATTCCAATTTTTCAGGAGGGTCCTAAACAAAACTAAAGCCCATTTTTTAGGAGGGTCCGGAATAGAAAATAAAATATCGTTTCCTTGAGGGTCCTGAACATAAAGTAAATTCTAATTTTCCAGGAGGGTCCTGAATAGAAAGTAAAAATTCTATTTTTCAGGAGGGTCCTTAACATTAACTAAAATCACATTTTTAGGAGGGTCCTGAACATAAAAGTAAAGACCCATTTTTCAGGAGGGTCCTGAACATGAAAGCGAAGTCCCATTTTCAGGAGGGTCCTGAACAGTAAGTAAAATTCCATTTTTCAGAAGGGTGTTGAATAAAATTTTAATCCCTTTTTTTAGAGGGTCCTGAATAGAAAGTAAAGTCCCATTTTCTAGGAGGGTCCATAAATAAAAAGTAGTGTTCCATTTTCATAAGGGTCCTGAACATAAAGTAAAATCTCAATTTTCAGAAAAGTCCGGAACAGAAAGAAAATTCCCATTTTTTTGGAGGGTCCTAAACCAACGTAATGTCCCCATTTTTCAGGAGGGTCCTGAACAGAAAGTAATCTCCCATTTTCTTGGATGGTCCTAAACAGAAAGTAAAGTCCCATTTTCCAGGAGGGTCCTGATAAGAAAGTATAGTATTATTTTGGAGGAAGGTCCTGAACAAAAAGTAAAGTCCCATTTTTCAGGAGGGTCCTGAATAGAAAGTAAAGTTAAATTTTCTAGAAAGGCTGTGAGAAGAAAGTAACGTCCTATTTTTCAGTCGGATCCTGAACAGAAAGAAAAAATCTTATTTTTCAGAAGGGTCCTAAACAGAAAGTAAAATCCCATTTTTTAGTAGAGTCCTAAATAGAAAGTAAAATCCCATTTTTAAAAGGGAGTCCTGAGCAGAAAGTAAAATCCCATTTTTCAGGATGGCCCTGAACAGATAGTAAAATCCCTCTGGAGTGCCCTGAAAAGAAAGTAAAATCAAATTTTCAGTAAGGACCTGAACGAAAATTAAATTCCCATTTTCAGGAGAGATCTGAACAGAAATTAAAGTCCCAATTTACAGGAGGGTCATGAGCATGAAGTAAATTCCCATTTTCCAAAAAGATCCTGAACATAGAGTAAATTCTCATTTTTTAGGAGGGTCCTGAACAGAAAGAAAAAACTCATTTTTCAAGAGTGTCCTGAACATAAGGTAAAATCATATATTTCAGGAGATTCCAAAACATAAAGTTAAGTCTCATTTTTTAGTAAGGTCATGAGCATAAAGTAAATTTCCATTTTTCATGAGGGTCCTGAACAAAAATAAAATTCTCATTTTCCATGAGGGTCCAGAACATAAAGTAAATTCCTATTTTTTTTAGGGGGGTACTAAACAGAAAGTAAATTCCTATTTTTGAGAAAGGTCCTGAACAGAAAGTAAAAATCCTATTTTAGAAAGCTCCTAAATAAAAAGTAATGTCCCATTTTCCATGAGGGTCCTAAGCATAAAAGCATGGTTCCATTTTTCAGTAGGGCCCTGAATAGAAAGTAAAATCCCATTTTTCAGAAGGGTGTTGAACAAAAGTATAATCCCTTTTTTCAGAGGGTCCTGAATAGAAAGTAAATTCATATTTTCCAGAAGGGTCCTAAACAGAAAGTAAAGTCGTAATTTTCAAGAGGGTCCTGAACATAAAGTAAAATCGCAATTTTCAGGAAAGTTCTGAACAGAAAATAAATTCCATTTTACAGGAGGGTCTTGAACAAAAGTAATGTCCCAAGTTTTCAGGAGTGTCCTGAACAAAAAGTAAACTCCCATTTTACAAGAGGGTCCTAAATAGAAAGTAAAGTCCCATTTTCTAGGAGGGTCCTGAGCAGAAAGTAAAGTCTTTTTTTCCAGAAGGGTCCTGAGCAGAAAATAAAGTCCCATTTTTCAGGAGGGTCCTGAATAGAAAGTAAAGTAAAATTTTCCATGAAAGTCCTAAGAATAAAGTAAAGTCCTATTTTTCAGTAGGATGCTGTACAGAAAGAAAAAAGCTTATTTTTCAGGAGGGTCCTAAACAGAAAGTAAAATCCCATTTTTTAGGAGAGCCCTAAATAGAAAGTAAAATCCCATTTTTCAAAGGGGGTCCTGAGTAGAAAGTAAGATCCCATTTTTTAGGAAGGCCCTGAAAAAATAGTAAAATCCCTCTGGAGTGCCTAGAATAGAAAGTAAAATCCCATTTTCAGTAAGGACCTAAACGAAAATTAAATTCCCATTTTTCAGGAGGGATCTGAACAAAAATTAAAGTCCCATTTTTTCGGAGGGTCTTGAGCATGAAGTAAATTCCCATTTTCCAGAAAGGTCCTGAACATAAAGTAAATTCCCATTTTTCAGGAGGGTCCGGAATCGAAAGAAAAATCTCATTTTTCAAGAGTGTCCTAAACATAAAGTAAAATCCCATATTTCAGGAGAGTCCTAAACATAAAGTTCAGTCTCATTTTATAGGAAGGTCCTGATCATAAAGTAAATTTCCATTTTTCATGAGGATTCTGAACAAAAAGTAAATTCTCTTTTTCCAGGAGGGTCCAGAACGTAAAGTGAATTCCTATTTTTCAGGAGGGTACTAAATAGAAAGTAAATTCCCAATTTTTAGGAAGGTCCTCAATAGAAAGTAAAATTCCATTTTTTAGGAGCGTCCTGAACAGAAAGTATAGTCCCATTTTCCAGGACAGTCTAGTACAGAAAGTAATTTTTTATTTTTCAGGAGAGTCCAGAACAGAAATTAAAATCCTATTTTTCAGGAGGTTGTTGAACATAAAGTAATGTCCCATTTTTTTGGAGGGTCCTGAACATAAAGTAAAGTCCCATTTTTTCAGAAGGTCCTGAACATAAAGTAAATTTCCATTTTTCAGAAGGGTCCTGAACTTAAAGTAAACTCCCATTTTTTAGGAGAGTCCTAAACAGAAAGTAAAATTCTATTTTTTAGAAGGGTCCTGAACATAAAGTAAAATCTCATTTTTCAGGAGATTTCTGGATATAATGTTAAATCCTATTTTCCAGGAGGATCCTGAGCATAAAGTATATTTCAATTTTCCAAAAGGGTCGTGAAAAGAAAGTGAAAACCCAATTTTTCAAGAGGGTTCTGAACATAAATAAAAATCCAATTTTTCAGGAGAGTCGTGATCATGAAAGGAAAGTCTCATTTTTCAGGAGTGTCCTGAACATAAATAGTAATCCCTTTTTTCAGGAGAGCCCTAAACAGAAAGTTAATTCTGATATTTCAGGAATGTACTGATCAAATGTAATGTCCAATTTTTCAGATGGCTCCTGAACAGAAAGTAAAATCCTATTTTCTAGTAGGGTCTTGTACGTAAAATAAATTTAGAATTTATAGGAAGGTCCTGAACAGAAAGTCAAAATCTCATTTTTCAAGAGTGTCCTGAATAGAAATAAAATTCCCATGGTACTAAACATAAAGTAAATCCCCATTTTTTGGACGGTCATGAACAGAAAGTAAAATCCCATTTTTTAGAAGGGTCCTGAACATAAATTAAAATCCAATTTTTTTGGAGGTTCCTGAACAGAAAGTGAATTCTAATTTTTCAGGAGGGTCCTGAACATGAAAGCAAAGTCCCATTTTTCAGGAGGATCCTGAACAGAAAGTAAAATTCTATTTTTAGAAGGGTGCTGAACAAAAGTATAATCCCTTTTTTCAGAGGGTCCTGAATAGAAAGTAAAGTCCCATTTTCCAGGAGGGTCCTAAACAGAAAGTAAAGTCCCATTTTCCATGAGGGTCCTGAACAAAAAGTAAAATCTCAATTTTCAGGAAAGTCCTAAATAGAAAGAAAATTCCCATTTTTCAGGAGGGTCCTGAACCAAAGTAATGTCCCCATTTTTCAGGAGGGTTCTGAACAAAAAGTAAACTCTCATTTTCCTGGAGGGTCCTAAACAGAAAGTAAAGTCCTATTTTTTAGGAGGGTCCTGAGCACAATGTATGGTATTATTTTTGAGTAATGTCCTGAGCAGAAAGTAAAGTCACATTTTTCAGGAGGGTCCTGAACAGAAAGTAAAATAAAATTTTCTAGGAAGGTCCTGTGAAGAAAGTAAAGTCCTATTTTTTAGTCGGATCCTGAACAGAAAGAAAAAATCTTATTTTTCAGGAGGGTCCTAAAAAGAAAGTAAAATCCCATTTTTTAGGAGAGTCCAAAATCGAAAGTAAAATGCCATTTTCAAAGGGGGTCCTGAGCAAAAAGCAAAATCCCATTTTTTAGGATGGCCTTGAATAGATAGTAAAATCCCTCTGGAGTGCCCTGAAAAGAAAGTAAAATCCCATTTTCAGTAAGGACCTGAACGAAAATTAAATTCCCATTTTTCAGGAGGGATCTGAACAGAAATTAAAGTCCCAATTTTCAGGAGGGTCAAGAGCAAGAAGTAAATTCCCATTTTTCAGAAAGGTCCTGACATAAAGTAAATTCTCATTTTTCAGGAGTGTCCTGAGCAGAAAGAAAAATCCCATTTTTCAAGAGTATCCTGAACATTAAGTTAAATCCTATATTTCGGGAGAGTCTAAAACATAAAGTTAAGTCTCATTTTTTAAGAAGGTCCTAAGCATAAAGTAAATTTCCGTTTTTCATGATGGTCCTAAACAAAAAGTATATTCTCATTTTCTCGGAGGGTACAGAACATAAAGTAAATTCCTATTTATCAGAGGGTACTAAACAGAAAGTAAATTCCTATTTTTGAGGAAGGTCCTGAACAGAAAGTAACATTCTATTTTTCAGAAGGGTCCTAAATAGAAAGTAAAGTCTCATTTTCAATGAGGGTCCTGAAGTTAAATTAAAATCTTAATTTTTAGGAAAGTTCAGAACAAAAAGTAAATT
Organism: Capsicum baccatum var. pendulum; assembly: GCA_030864225.1. Lineage (NCBI taxonomy): Eukaryota > Viridiplantae > Streptophyta > Magnoliopsida > Solanales > Solanaceae > Capsicum > Capsicum baccatum. Next base: position 24,672,053 of record CM061559.1, on the reverse strand, counting down.
TCCATTTTTCAGGAGGGTCCTGAACAGAAAGTAAAACTCCATTTTTCAGGAGGGTCCTAAACAGAAAGTAAAATCCCATTTTTCGGGAGGATCCTGAACAGAAAGTAAAATCCTATATTTCAGGAGGGTACTGAACATAAAGTAAAATCCCATTTTCCAGGAGGGTCATGGACAGATAGTAAAATACTATTTTTCAAGAGAATCCTGAACACAAAGAGAAATCCCTTTTTTCAGGAAGGTCCTGAACAAAAAGTTAATTCTCATATTTCAGGAAGGTCTTGAACAAAACAAAAGTCCCATTTTTTAGTAGGGTCCTAAACAAAAGAAAAATCCTATTTTTCAGGAGGGTCCTGAACATATAGTAAATTCCCATTTTCCAGGTAGGTCCTGAACATAAAGTAAAATCCCATTTTTTAGAAGGGTCCTGAACATAAAGTAAAATCCCATTTTTCAGGAGGGTCCAAAACAGAATGTGAATTCCCATTTTAATGAGGGTCCTCAACAAAAGTAAAGTCCTATTTTCTAGGAGGGTCCTGATAAGAAAGTAAAATCCCATTTCCTGGATGGTCCTGAACATAAAGTAAATTCTTCTTTTCCAGGAAGTCTTGAAGCAAAAGAAAAATTTCTAATTATCAGGAGGGTCCTGAACATAAAGTCAAATCCTATTTTTTAGGATGGTCCTGAACATGAAAGTAAAGACCCATTTTTAGGAGGGTCCTAAACATGAAAGTAAAGTCCCATTTTTCATAACGTCCTGAACAGAAAGTAAAATCCCATTTTTTAGGAGGGTCTAAAACAAAAGTAAAATCCCATTTTTCAGGAGGGTCCTAAAAAAAAGCATAGTCCCATTTTCCAGAAGGGTCCTAAACAGAAAGTAAAGTTCTGTTTTCCAGGAGGGTCCTGAACATAAAGTAAAATCTCATTTTTCAGGAGGGTCCTGAACAGAAACTAAAATCCCCTTTTTTCAGGATGGTCCAGAACATGAAGTAAATTCCCATATTCAGGAGGCTCCTGTGCATATAGTAAATTTCTATTTTTTAGGAAGAACCTAAAAAAAAAACTAAATTTTCATTTTCCAGGAGCGTCCTACTCAAAAAGTAGATTCTTAGTTTTCTGAAGGGACCTGAACAGAAAGTAAAATCCTATTAGTAAGGAGGGTCCTAAACATAACGTAAAGTCCCAATTTTGAGGAGGTTCCTGAATATATAGTAAATCCCCATTTTTCAGGTAGGTCTTAAACAAAAAAGTGAAATCCCATTTTTCAGGAGGGTCCTGAAGAGAAAGTAAAATCCCCATTTTCTGGAAGGTCCTGAAGGGAAAGTAAAATCCCAATTTTTAGAAGGGTCCTGAACATAAAGTAAAATCCTATTTTTTGGAGGGTCGTGAACAAACAATGAATTCTAATTTTTCAGAAGGGCCCTAAACAAAAGTAAAGCCCCATTTTTCTGGGTGGTCTTGAACAGAAAGTAAAATCTCATTTCTTTGAGTGTCTTGAACATAAAGTACATTCTGATTTTCCAAGAGGGCCCTGAACAGAAGGTGAAAATTCCATTTTTCAGATGGGTTCTGAACATTAAGTAAAATCCCAATTTTTAGGAGGGTCTAGAACATGAAAGGAAAGACCCATTTTTTAGAAGGGTCCTGAACATGAAAGTAAAGTCTCATTTTTCAGGAATGTCCTAGAACAAAAAGCAAAATTCTGTTTTTCAGAAGGGTGCTGAACAAAAGTATAATCCCATTTTTCAGATGGTCCTGAATAGAAAGTAAAGTCCTATTTTCCAAGAGGGTCCTAAGCCGAAAGTAAAGTCCCATTTTCCATGAGGGTCCTGAAGGGAAAGTAAAATCTCAATTTTTTGGAAATTCCTGAACAGAAAGTAAATTTCCATTTTCCAGGAGGGTCCTGAACAAAAAGTAAAGTCCCATTTATAAAGAGGGTCTTGGATGTAAAGTAAAATCCCATTTTTCATGAGGGTCCTGAACGTAAAGTAAAATCCCATTATTAAGAAGGATTTTGAACAGAAAGTAAAATCGAATTTTTCAGAAGGGTCCTGAACATAAAGTAAAATCTCATTTTTCAGGAGGTTTCTGAATAGAAAGTGAATTCCCATTTTTCAGGAGGGTCCTGAATGAAAGTAAAATTGCATTTTTAGGAGGGTCCTGAACAGAAAGTTAATTCCCATTTTCCAGGAGGGCCCTGAAATTAAAGTAAATTTCAATTTTTCAGGAGGGCCATGAACAAAATGCAAAAATCCTATATTTCAAGAAGATCCTGAACATAAAGTAAAATCCCATTTTTCAGGAGGGTCCTGAACATGAATGTAAAGTCCCATTTTTCAGGAGGGTCCTGAACATAAATAGAAATCCCCTTTTCAAGGAGGGTCCTAAACAGAAAGTTAATACTCATATTTCAGAAAGGTCCTGAACAAAAGTAAAGTTCCATTTTTCAGTGGGGTCCTGAACAAAAAGTAAAATCCTATTTTCCAGAAGGGTCCTGAATATAAAGTAAATTCCTATTTTATAGGTATGTCTTGAACAAGAAGTAAAAATCCCATTTTTCAGGAGGGTCCTGAACATGAAAATTAAGTTTCATTTTTTCCGATGGTCCTGGACATGAATGTGAATTCCTATTTTGTCGGATGATCCTGAATATAAAATAAAGTCCTATTTTTCTGGAGGGTCCTGAACATAAAGTAAATTTCCATTTTTTGTTAGGGTTCTGAACATAAAGTAAAATCCCATTTTTTAGGAGGGTTCTGAACAGAAAGTAAAGTCTCATTTTTCAGGAGAGTCCTGACCAAAAAGTAAAATTCCATTTTTTCAGAAGGGTCCTAAATAGAAATAAAAGTCCCATTTTTGCGGAGGGTCCTGAACATAAAGTAAATTTCCAATTTTTAGGAGGGTCCTGAACATAAAGTATAATCCCATTTTTCAGAAGGGTCCAAAACAGAAAGTAAAATCCTATTTTTTAGGAAGGTCCTGAATAGAAAGTAAAGTTCCATTTTCCAGGAAGGTCCTGAGCAGAAAGTAATATCCCATTTTTCAGGAGGGCCCTGAACAGAAAGTAAAATCCTATTTTTTCAGGAGGGCCCTAACCAAAAGTAAGATCCTATTTTTTTGTATGGACCTGAACATATAATAAATTCCCATTTTTCAGCTAGGTCCTAAACATAAAGTGAAGTCCCATTTTTCAAGAGGGTCTTTAACAGAAAGTAAAATCCCTATTTTTTGAAGGTCCTGAACAGAAAGTTAAATCCCATTTTTCAGGAAGGTCCAAAACATAAATTGAATTCCCATTTTTTAGGTGGGTGTTGAAGAAAAAGTAAAGTCACATTTTTCTGGAGGGTCGTGACCAAAAGTAAAATCCCATTTTTCAGGAGGAACCTGAACAGAAACTAAAGTTCCATTTTTCAGGAGGGTCCTGTACATGAAGTAAATTCCCATTTTCCAGGAGGGTCCTGAACTGAAAGTAAAATTCTATTTTTTAGGAGAGTCCTAAGCGTAAAGTAATATCCTATTTTTCAGGAGAGTCTTGAACATATAGTAAAGTACCATTTTTCAGGAGGGTCCTGAATAGGAAGTAAATTTCCATTTTTTAGGAGGTTCCGAAACATGAAGTAAGTTCTCATTTTTATGGATAGTCCTGAACAAAAATTAAAATCCCATTTTCCAATAGCGTCCAGAACATAATTTAAATTCTTATTTTTCAGAAGGGTCCTAAATAGAAAGTAAAGTCTCATTTTTTCCAGGAGGGTCCTGAGTAGAAAGTAAAATCCCATTTTTCAAGAGGGTCCTGAACAAAAAGTAAAGTTTAATTTTCCAGAAAGGTCCTGAACATAAAGTTAAGTCTCATTTTTCAGGAGGGTCCTTAGCCTTAAGTAAATTTCCATTTTTAAGGAGAATCATGAACATAAAGTAAATTCCCATTTTTAAGGAGGGTCCTGAAATAAAGTAAAATCCCATTTTTTTTGGATGGTTCTGAACAGAAAGTAAAGCCTTATTTTTTCAGGAGTGTCCTTACCAAAATTTAAAATCCTATTTTTCAGAAGAGTCCTAAACAGAAATAAAAGACCTATTTGTCAGGAGGGTCCTGAAAATAAAGTAAAGTATGATTTTCAGGAGGGTCCTAATCATAAAAGAAATCCCAATTTTTTAGGAAAGTCCTGAACTGAAGGTAAAATTCTGTTTTTCAGGAGGGTCCTGAACAGAAATTAAAATCCCATTTTTGTGAAGGATCCTGAAGAGAAAGTAAAATCCTATCTTTCAAGAGTGTCCTGAACATAAAGTAAAATCCCATTTTTGAGAAGGATCCTGAAGAGAAAGTAAAATCCAATCTATCAAGAGTGTCCTGAACATAAAGTAAAATCTCATTTTTTAGGAGGGTTTTGGACAGAAAGTAAAATCCTATTTTTCAAGAGGATCCTGAACATAAAGAGAAATCCCCTTTTTCATGAGAGTCCTGAATTGAATGTTAATTCTCATATTTCAGGAAGATCATGAACAGAAGAAAAGTCCCATTTTTCAGTAGGGACCTGAACAAAAGAAAAATCCATTTTTCAGGAGGGACCTGAACAAAAAGTAAAGGCACATTTTCCAGGAGTGTCCTAAAAAGAAAGTAAAGTCCATTTTCTAGGAAGGTACTGAGTAGAATGTAAAGTCACATTTTATAGGAGGGTCCTGAGGATAAAGTAAATCTAATTTTTCAGAAGGGTCTTGAACATAAAGTAAATTCCCATTTTTCAGAGGGTCCTGAACATAAAGTGAAGTCCCATTTTTCAGGAGGGTCCAGAACAGACAGTAAAATCCTATTTTTCAGAAAGGTCCTAAAAAGAAAGTAAAATCCCATTCTTCTAAAGGTCTTCAACAAAAAGTAAAATCCCATTTTCAGGATGGTTCTGAACAAAAAGTAAAATCCCATTTTTCTGAAGGGTGCTGAACAGAAAGTGAAATCCCATTTTTCAGAAAGGCTCTAAACAGAAAGTGAATTCCCATTTTTTAGGAGGGTCCTAAACAAAAGTAAAGTCGCATTTTTCAGGAGGGTCCTGAACAGAAAGTTAAAATCCCATTTTTCAGGAAGGTCCTGAACTTGAAAGTAAAGTCCCATTTTTCAGGATGGTCCTGGACATGAAAGTAAAGTCTGATTTTTTAGGAGGATCATGAACATAAATTAAAGTCCCAAATTTCAGGAGGGTCCTGAACATAAAGTAAATTTCCATTTTTTAGTAGGGTCCTGAACCTAAAGTAAAATCCCATTTTTTAGGATGGATCCTGACCAAAAAGGGTCTTAAAAAATCTCATTTTTCAGAAGGGTCCTAAACAGAAATAAAAGTCATATTTTTTAGGAGGGTCCTGAACATAAACTAAATTCCCATTTTTAAGAGGGTCTTGAACATAAAAATCCCATTTTTCAGAAGGGTCTTGAAAAGAAAGTAAAATCTCATTTTTCAGAAAGGTCCTAAATAGAAAGTAAAATCCCATTCTTCTAAAGGGTCTTCAACAAAAGGTAAAATCCCATTTTTCAGAAAGGTTCTGAATAAACCGTAAAATCCCATTTTTATGAAGAGTCCTGGACAGAAAATAAAGTTCCATTTACCAGGAGGGTCTTGATCACAATGTAAAATCTCATTTTTCAGGAGGGTCCTGAATGAATAGTAAATTCCAATTTTTAAGAGGGTCCTGAACAAAAGTAAAATCCCCATTTTTCAGTATGGTCCAACATGAAGTAAATTCCCATTTTCTAGGAGGGTCGTGAGCATAAAGGAAATTTCCTTTTTTTAGGAGGGTCCTGAACAAAAAGTTAATTCCTATTTTCCAGGAGACTCTAGAGCTGAAAGAAAATTCTTCTTTTTAAAGAAGGACCTGAATAGAAAGTAAAATCCTATTTCTCAGGAGGGTCCTGAACATAATGTAAAGTCCCATTTTTCAAGAGGGTCCTGAACGTAAAGTAAATTCCCATTTTTCATGAGGGTCCTGAACATAAAGTAAAATCCCATTATTAAGAAGGGTCCTTAACAGAAAGTAAAATCTAATTTTTTAGAAGGGTCCTGAACATAAAGTAAAATCTCATTTTTTAGGAGGTTTCCGAATAGAAAGTGAATTCCCATTTTTCAGGAGGGTCTTGAACGAAAGTAAAATTGCATTTTTAGGAGTGTCTTGAATAGAAAGTTAAATCCTATTTTCCAGGAGGGCCCTACAATTAAAGTAAATTTTGATTTCCAGGAGGGTCATGAACAGAATGTAAAAATCCCATATTTCAAGAGGGTCCTGAACATAAACTAAAATCCTATTTTTTAGGAGGGTGCTGAACATGAATGTAAAGTCCCGTCTTTCTGAAGGCTCCTGAACATAAATAGAAATCACCTTTTAAAGGATGGACCTGAACAGAAAGTTAATACTCATATCTCATAAAGGTTCAAAACAAAAGTAAAGTCCTATTTTTCAGGAGGGTCCTGAACATAAAGTAAAGTGTGATTTTCAGGAGGGTCCTGAATATAAAGTAAATTCTGATTTTACAGGAAGGTCTTGAACAAAAGGTAAAAATTCCATTTTTCAGGAGAATCCTAAACATAAATAAATTCCCATTTTTAAAGAAGGTCCTGAACATAAAGTAAAGTCTTATTTTTTAGGTGGGACCTTACCAAAAAGTAAAATCCTATTTTTTCAGAAAGGTTCTAAACAGAAATAAAAGTCCTATTTTTCAGGAGGGTTGTAAACATAAAGTAAAGTAAAATTCTGAACAGGAAGTAAAATTCCATTTTTTAAGAAGGTCCTGAACAGATATTAAAATCCCATTTTTGAGGATGATCCTGAACAGAAAGTAAAATCCTATTTTTTAGGAGGTCCTGAACAGAAAGTAAAATCCCATTTTTTAGGAGGGTTTTGGACAAAAAGTAAAATCGTATTTTTCAAGAGGATCCTGAACATAAAGAGAAATCCCCTTTTTCATGAGGGTCCTGCACAGAATGCTAATTCTCATATTTCAGGAATGTCATGAACAAAGGAAAAGTCCCATTTTTCACTAGGGTCCTGAATAAAACAAAATCCCATTTTTCATGAGGGACCTGAATAAAAAGTAAAGTCACATTTTCTAGGAGGGTCCTAAAAAGAAAGTAAAGTCCATTATCTAGGAGGGTCCTGAGTAGGATGTAAAGTCCCATTTTATAGGAGGGTCCTGAGAATAAAGTAAATCCCATTTTTCTGGAGGGTCTTATACATAAAGTAAATTCCCATTTTTCAGGAGGGTTCTGAATAAAAAGTTTAATCCCATTTTTCTGAAGGGTCCTAAACAAAAAGTGAAATCCCATTTTTCAGGAGGGTTTTGAGAAGAAAGTGAATTCCCATTTTTTGGAGGGTCCTAACCAAAAGTAAAGTCGCATTTTTCAGGATGGTCCTGAACAAAAATTTAAAATCCCATTTTTCAGGAATGTCCTAAACTTTAAAGTAAAGTCCCATTTTTTAGGATTGTCCAGGACATTGAAGTAAAGTCCGATTTTCAGGAGGATCCTAAACATAAAGTAAAATCGTATTTTTCAGGTGGGTTCTGAACATAAAGTAAATTCCCATTTTTCAGTAGGGTCCTGTACATAAAGTAAAATCCTATTTTTAGAAGGGTTCTGTACAGAAAGTAAAGTCTCATTTTTTAGGAGGGTCCTGACCAAAAAGGGTCCTGAAAAATTCCATTTTTCAGAAAGGTCCTAAACAGAAATAAAAGTCATATTTTTCAGGAGGGTCCTGAACATAAAGTAGATTCCTATTTTTTAAGAGGGTCCTGAACATAAAAATCCCATTTTTTGGAAGGGTTCTGAAGAGAAAGTAAAATCCCTTTTTTCAGAAGAGTCCTGAATAGAAGGTAAAATCCCTTTTTTCAGGAAGGTGCTGAACATAAAGTAAAGTCCTAATTTTCAAGAGGGTCCTAAACAGAAAGTAAAATCCTATATTTTGATGAGATTCCTAAACATATAATAAATTCCCACTTTTTAGGTAGGTCTTGAACATAAATTTAAATCCCATTTTTGAAGAGAGTCCTAAACAGAAAGTAAAATCCCCATTTTCTGGAAGGTCCTGAACAGAAAGTAAAATTCCATTTTTCAGGAATGTACTAAACAAAAATTGAATTCTCATTTTTAGGACGGTCCTAATCAAAAAGTAAATTCTCATTTTCCAGGACGGTACAAAACATAAATTAAATTCCTATTTTTCTAGAGGGTTATAAACAGAAACTAAATTCCAATTTTTCAGAAAGGTCTTGAATAGAAAGTAAAATCCTATTTTTCAGGAGGGTCCTGAACATAAAGTAAAGTCCCATTTTTTCGGAGGGTCCCAAACATAAAGTAAAGTCCCATTTTCAGGAGGGTCCAGAACATAAAGCAAATTCTCATTTTTCAGGAAGGTCCTAAACAGAAAGTAAAATCCTGTTTTTGAAGAGGATACTGAACCGGAAGTAAAATCCTATTTTTTAGGAGGACACTGAACATAAACTAAAATCTCATTTTTTAGGAAGGTCCTGGATAGAATGTAAAATCCTATTTTTCAAGAGAATTCTAAACAAAAAGCGAAATCTCCTGTTTCAGGAGGTCCAGAATAAAATGTGAATTCCCATTTTTCAGGAGGGTCCTAAACAAAAATAAAGTCTTATTTTTCAGTAATTTCTTGAACAAAAGAAAAAAACCATTTTTCAGGAGGGACCAGAATAGAAAGAAAAGTCACATTTTCCAGGAGGGTCCTAAACAGAAATTAAAGTCTCATTTTCCAGGACAGTCCTGAGTAGAAAGTAAAGTCCCATTTTTAAGGAGGGCCCTGAGTATAAAGTAAACCCCATTTTTTAGTAGGGTCTTGAATATAAAGTCAATTCCCATTTTTCAGGAGGTTCCTGAATATAAAGTAAAATCCCATTTTTTAGGATGGTCCTGAACAGAAAGTAAAATCTCATTTTTAAGGAAGGTCCTAAACAAAAAGTAAATACCCATTTTTCAAGAAGGTTCTAAATAGAAAGTTGAGTCCATTTTCTAGGAAAATCCTGAGTAGAATGTAAAGTCCCATTTTAGAGGAGGGTCCTGAGGATAAAGTAAATCCCATTTTTCAGGAGGGTCTTGAACACACAGTAAATTCCAATTTGTCAGGAGGGTTCTGAATAAAAAGTAAAATCCTATTTTTCTGAAGGGCCCTGAAAAAAAAGTGAAATCCCATTTTTCAATAGGGTTCTGAACAAAAAGTGAATTCTCATTTTTTAGGAGGGTCCTGAACATAAAGTAAAGTCTTATTTTTCAGGAGGGACCTTACCAAAAAGTAAAATCCTATTTTTTCAGAAAGGTCCTAAACAGAAATAAAAGTCCTATTTTTCAGGAGGGTTCTGAACATAAAGTAAAGTTTGATTTTCAGGAGGGTCTAATCATAAAGGAAATTACTATTTTTCAGGAAAATCCTGAACAGAAAGTAAAATTCCATTTTTCAGGAGGGTCCTGAACAGAAATTAAAATCCCATTTTTGAGGATGATCCTGAACAAAAAGTAAAATCCTATTTTTTAGGAGGGTCATGAACAGAAAGTAAAATCCCATTTTTTAGGAGGGTTTTGGACAAAAAGTAAAATCGTATTTTTCAAGAGGATCCTGAACATAAAGAGAAATCCCCTTTTTCATGAGGGTCCTGAACAAAATGTTAATTCTTATATTTGAGGAAGGTCATGAACAAAAAAAAAGTCCCATTTTTCACTAGGGTCCTGAATAAAAGAAAATCCCATTTTTCAGGAGGGACCTGAACAAAAAGTAAAGTCACATTTTCTAGGAGTGTCCTAAAAATAAAGTAGAGTCCATTTTCTAGGAGGGTCCTGAGTAGAATGTAAAGCCCATTTTATAGGAGGGTCCTGAGAATAAAGTAAATCCCATTTTTCTGGAGGGTCTTGAACATAAAGTAAATTCCCATTTTTCAGGAGGGTTCTGAATAAAAAGTTAAATCCAATTTTTTTGAAGGGTCCTGAACAAAAAGTGAAATCCCATTTTTCAGGAGGGTGTTGAGGAGAAAGTGAATTCCCATTTTTTAGGAGGGTCCTAACCAAAAGTAAAGTCGTATTTTTCAGGATGGTCCTGAACAGAAATTTAAAATCTCATATTTCAGGAATGTCCTGAACTTGAAAGTAAAGTCCCATTTTTTAGGATTGTCCAGGACATTAAAGTAAAGTCCGATTTATCAGGAGTATTCTGAACATAAAGTAAAATCGTATTTTTCAGGAGGGTCCTAAACATAAAGTAAATTACCATTTTTCAGTAGGGTCCTGAACATGAAGTAAAATTTTATTTTTAGGAGGGTTCTGTACAGAAAGTAAAGTCTCATTTTTTAGGAGGGTCCTGACCAAAAAGGGTCCTGAAAAATTCCATTTTTCAGAAAGGTCCTAAACAGAAATAAAAGTCATATTTTTCAGGAGGGTCCTGAACATAAAGTAGATTCCTATTTTTTAAGAGGGTCCTGAACATAAAAATCCCATTTTTTGGAAGGGTTCTGAAGAGAAAGTAAAATCCCATTTTTCAGGAAAGTCTTGAATAGAAGGTAAAATCCCATTTTTCAGGAAGGTGCTGAACATAAAGTAAAGTCCTAATTTTCAAGAGGGTCCTAAACAGAAAGTAAAATCCTATATTTTAATGAGAGTCCTAACATATAATAAATTCCCATTTTTCAGGTAGGTCTTGAACATAAAGTTAAATCCTATTTTTGAAGAGAGTCTTACACAGAAAGTAAAATCCCCATTTTCTGGAAGGTCCTGAACAGAAAGTTAAAATTCCCATTTTCTGGAAGGTCCTGAACAGAAAGTTAAATCCTATTTTTCAGGAATGTACTGAGCAAAACTTAAATTCTCATTTTTCAGGAGGGTCCTAATCAAAAATTAAATTCTCATTTTCCAGGACGGTTCAGAACATAAAGTAAATTCCTATTTTTCAAGAGAGTTATAAACAGAAACTAAATTCCCATTTTTTAGAAGGGTCTTGAACAGAAAGTAAAATCCTATTTTTCAGGAGGGTCCTAAACATAAAGTAAAGTCCCATTTTTTTGGAGGGTCCCGGACATAAAGTAAAGTCCCATTTTCAGGAGGGTCCTGAACATAAAGCAAATTCCCATTTTTCAGGAAGGTCTTGAACAGAAAGTAAAATTCTGTTTTTGAAGTGGCTACTGAACCGAAAATAAAATCCTATATTTTAGAAGGGTACTGAACATAAATTAAAATCCCATTTTTAGGAGGGTCCTGGATAGAAAGTAAAATCCTATTTTTCAAGAGAGTTCTAAACAAAAAATAAAATCCCCTTTTTCAGGAGGTCCAGAATAAAATGTGAATTCCCATTTTTCAGAAGGGTCCTAAAAAAAATTAAGTCTTATTTTTCAGTAGTTTCCTGAACAAAAGAAAAATCCCATTTTCAGGAGGGACCTATATAGAAAGAAAAGTCACATTTTTCAGGAGGGTCCTAAAGAGAAATTAAAGTCCCATTTTCCAGGACAGTCGTGAGTAGAAAGTAAAGTCCCATTTTTAAGGAGGGTCCTGAGTTTAAGGTAAACCCCATTTTTAGTAGGGTCTTGAATATAAAGTCAATTCCCATTTTTCAGGAGGTTCCTGAATATAAAATGAAACCTCATTTTTTAGGATGGTCCTGAACAGAAAGTAAATTCTCATTTTGAAGGAAGGTCCTAAACAAAAAGTAAATACCCATTTTTCAAGAATGTTCTGAACAGAAAGTAAAGTCCATTTTCTAGGAGAATCCTGAGTAGAATGTAAAGTCCCATTTTATAGTAGGGTCCTGAGGGTAAAGTAAATCCCATTTTTCAGGAGGGTCTTGAACATAAAGTAAATTCCCATTTTTCAGGAGGGTTCTGAATAAAAAGTAAAATCCCATTTTTCTGAACGATCCTGAAAAAAAGTGAAATCCCATTTTTCAGGAGGGTTCTGAACAGAAAGTGAATTCCTATTTTTTAGGAGGGTCCTAAACAAAAGTAAAGTAGTATTTTTCAGGAAGGTCCTGAACAGAAAGTCAAAATCCTATTTTTCAGAAGGTCCTGAACTTGAAAGTAAAGTCCCATTTTTCAGGATTGTCCAGGACATGAAAGAAAAGTTCGATTTTCAGGAGGATCCTGATCATAAAGTAAAATCCCGAATTTCAGGAGGATCCTAAACATAAAGTAAATTCCCATTTTTCAGTAGGGTCTTAAACATAAAGTAAAATCCCATTTTTTTAGGAAGGTTCTGTACAAAAAGTAAAGTATCATTTTTTAGGAGGGTCCTGACCAAAAGGGTCTAAAAAACCCTATTTTTCAGAAAGGTCCTAATTAGAAATAAAAGTCTTATTTTTCAGAAGGGTCCTGAACATAAAGTAAATTCCCATTTTCTAAGAGGGTCATGAACATAAAAATCTCTTTTTTCGGAAGGGTTCTGAAGAGAAAGTAAAATCCCATTTTTCAGGAGAGTCCTGAATAGAAGGTAAAATCTAATTTTTCAAGAAGGTGCTAAATATAAAGTAAAGTCCTATTTTTCAAGAGGGTCCTAAATAGAAAGTAAAATCCTATATTTTCATGAGGGTCCTGAACATAAAGTAAAGTAATATTTTTCAGGAGAGTCCTAAACATATAATAAATTCCCATTTTTCAGGTAGGTCCTGAACATAAAGTGAAATCCTATTTTTCAAGAGAGTCCGAAACAGAAAGTAAAATCCCAATTTTCTCGAAGGTCCTGAACACAAATTAAAATCCCATTTTTTGAGAATATACAGAACAAAAATTAAATTTTCATTTTTCAGGAGGATCCTGACCAAAAGTAAAATCCCATTTTTCAGGAGGGTCCTGAACATGAAGTAAATTTTAATTTTCCAGGAGGGGCCTGAACAAAAAGAAAACTTCTATTTTTTAGGGGGGGGGGGTTTAAACGTAAAGTAAAATCCTATTTTTCAGAAAGGTTCTGAACATAAAGTAAAGTTACATTTTTCAGGAAGGTCCGGAACACGAAGTAAATTCCCATTTTTCAGGAGGGTCCTGATCATAAGTAAGTTTCCATTTTTCAGGAGGGTCCGGAACATAAACTAAATTTCTATTCTTTAGTAGAGTCCTGAACGAAAAGTAAAATCCCATTTTCCAGGAGTGTCCAGAATATAATGTAAATTCCTATTTTTTAGAAGGGTCCAAAACAAAAAGTAAAGTCTCATTTTTAAGGAGTGTCCTGAGCATAAAGTAAATTTGCATTTTTCATGAGGGTTTTAATCAAAAAGTAAATTCTCATTTTCCAGGATGGCCCAGAACATAAAGTAAATTCCTATTTTTCAGGAGGGTTATAAATAGAAACTAAATTCCCATTTTTCAGAAAGGTCTTGAACAGAAAGTAAAATCCCATTTTTCAGGAGGGTCCTAAACATAAGGTAAAGTCCTGTTTTTTAGGAGGGTCCCGAACATAAAGTAAAGTCCCATTTACAGGAGGGTCCTAAACGTAAAGCAAATTCCCATTTTTCAGGAGGGTCTTGAACAGAAAGTAAAATCCTATTTCTGAAGAGGCTACTGAACCGAAAGTAAAATCGTATTTTAGGAGGGTACTGAACGTAAAGTAAAATACCATTTTTTAGGAGGGTCCTGGATAGAAAGTAAAATCCTATTTTTCAAGAGAGTTCTGAACAAAAAGTGAAATCCCCTTTTTCAGGAGGTCCAGAATAAAATGTGAATTCCCATTTTTCAGGACAGTCCTAAACAAAAGTAAAGTCTTATTTTTCAGTAGGGTCCTGAACAAAAGAAAAATCCCATTTTTCAGGAGGGACCTGAATAGGAAGAAAAGTCACATTTTCCAGGAGGGTCCTAAACAGAAAGTAAAGTCCCATTTTCCAGGACAGTCCTGAGTAGAAAGTATAGTCCCATTTTTAAGGAGATCCTGAGTATAAAGTAAATCCCTTTTTTTAGGTGTGTCTTGAATATAAAGTCAATTCCCATTTTTCAGGAGGTTCCTGAATATAAAGTGAAATTCCATTTTTCAAGAGAGTCCTGAACAGAAAGTAAAATCTCATTTTTAAGGAAGGTCCTAAACAGAAAGTAAAATCCTATTTTTCAAGAAGGTTCTGAACAGAAAGTAAAATCCCATTTTTCTGAAGGGTCCTAAACAGAAAGTGAAATCCCATTTTTCAAGAGGGTTCTGAACAGAAAGTGAATTCCCATTTTTTAGGAGGGTCCTAATTAAAAGTAAAGTCGCATTTTTCAGGAAAGTCCTGAATAGAAAGTACAAATTCCATTTTTCAGGAGGGTCCTGATCATAAAGGAAAATCCCATTTTTCAGATGGTTCTTGAACATGGAAGTAAAGTTCCATTTTTCAGGAGGGTCCTGAGCAGAAAGTAATATCCCATTTTCCCGGAAGGCCCTGAACGGAAAGTAAAATCCCATTTTTCAGGATGGCTCTGACCAGAAGTAAGATCCCATTTTTAAGGATGGACTAGAACAGAATTTTAAGTCCCATTTTTTTGAAGGGTTTTGAACATGAAATAAATTTGCATTTTCCAGCAGGGTCCTAAACATAACGTAAATTGCCATTTTTCAGGAGGGGCCTAACATAAAGTAAATTCCCATTTTTCAGTATGGTCCTGAACATGAAGTAAATTGGCATTTTCTAGGAGGGTCTTGAGCTTAAAGTAAATTTCCATTTTTCAGGAGGGTCCTGAAAAAAAAAGTAAATTCCTATTTTCCAGGAGATTCTAGAACAGAAAGTAAATTTTTTATTTTTTAGAAGGGTCCAGAACAGAATGCAAATTTTTATTTTTTAGAAGGGTCCAGAACAGAATGCAAATTTCTATTTTTCAGGAGGGTCCTATATAGAAAGTAAACTCCCATTTTCAGGAGGGTCCTAAGTGGAAAGTAAAGTCCTATTTTTTAGAAGGGTCCTGAGGATAAAGTAAATCTCATTTTTAGGAGGGTCTTGAACATAAAGTAAATTTCCATTTTTTAGGTGGGGCCTGAACATAAAGTGAAATCCTATTTTTTAGGAGGGTCCTGAACAAAAAGTAAAATCTTAATTTTAAGAAAGGTCCAAAACAGAAAGTGAAATTCCATTTTTCTAAAGGGTTCGGAAAAAAAAGGTAAAATCCTATTTTTCAGGAAGGTTCTGCACAGAAAGTAAGATCCATTATTCTGAAGGGTCCTAAAAAGTAAGATCCATTTTTCTGAAGGGTTCTGAACAAAAAGTGAAATCCCATTTTTTAGGAGGATTCTGAACAGAAAGTGAATTCCCATTTTTTAGGAGGGTCCTGAACATAAAGTAAAGTCTTATTTTTTAGGAGGGACCTTACCAAAAATTAAAATCCTATTTTTTCAGAAAGGTCCTAAACAGAAATAAAAGTCCTATTTTACAGGAGGGTTCTAAACATAAAGTAAAGTTTGATTTTCAGGAGGGTCATAATCATAAAGGAAATTCCTATTTTTCAGGAAAATCCTGAACAGAAAGTAAAATTCCATTTTTCAGGAGGGTCCTGAACAAAAATTAAAATCCCATTTTTGAGGATGATCCTGAACAGAAAGTAAAATCCTATTTTTTAGGAGGGTCATGAACAGAAAGTAAAATCCCATTTTTTAGGAAGGTTTTGGACAAAAAGTAAAATCGTATTTTTCAAGAGGATCCTGAACATAAAGAGAAATCCCCTTTTTCATGAGGGTCCTGAACAAAATGTTAATTCTCATATTTCAGGAAGGTCATGAACAAAAGAAAAGTCCCATTTTTCACTAGGGTCCTGAATAAAAGAAAATCCCATTTTCAGGATGGACCTGAACAAAAAGTAAAGTCACATTTTCTAGGAGGGTCCTAAAAAGAAAGTAAAGTCCATTTTCTAGGAGGGTCCTGAGTAGAATGTAAAGTCCCATTTTATAGGAGGGTCCTGAGAATAAAGTAAATCCCATTTTTCTGGAGGGTCTTGAACATAAAGTAAATTCCCATTTTTCAGGAGGGTTCTGAATAAAAACTTAAATCCAATTTTTTTGAAGGGTCCTGAACAAAAAGTGAAATCCCATTTTTCAGGAGGGTTCTGAGGAGAAAGTGAATTCCCATTTTTAGGAGGGTCCTAAACAAAAGTAAAGTCGCATTTTTCAGGATAGTCCTGAACAGAAATTTAAAATCTCATTTTTCAGGAATGTCCTGAACTTGAAAGTAAAGTCCCATTTTTTAGGATTGTCCAGGACATTAAAGTAAAGTCCGATTTTTCAGGAGTATTCTGAACATAAAGTAAAATCGTATTTTTCAGGAGGGTCCTAAACATAAAGTAAATTCCCATTTTTTAGTAGGGTCCTGAACATGAAGTAAAATTTTATTTTTAGGAGGGTTCTGTACAGAAAGTAAAGTCTCATTTTTTAGGAGGGTCCTGACCAAAAAGGGTCCTGAAAAATTCCATTTTTCAGAAAGGTCCTAAACAGAAATAAAAGTCATATTTTTCAGGAGGGTCCTGAACATAAAGTAGATTCCCATTTTTTAAGAGGGTCCTGAACATAAAAATCCCATTTTTTGGAAGGGTTCTGAAGAAAAAGTAAAATCTCATTTTTCAGGAGAGTCCTGAATAGAAGGTAAAATCCTATTTTTCGAGAAGGTTCTGAACATAAAGTAAAGTCCTAATTTTCAAGAGGGTCCTAAACGGAAAGTAAAATCCTATATTTTGATGACAGTCCTAAACATATAATAAATTCCCATTTTCAGGTAGGTCTTGAACATAAAGTTAAATCCTATTTTCGAAGAGAGTCCTAAACAGAAAGTAAAATCCCCATTTTCTGGAAGGTCCTGAACAGAAAGTTAAATCTCATTTTTCGGAAGGGTCCTGAAAAAAAGTGAAATCCCATTTTTCAGGAGGGTTCTGAACAGAAAGTGAATTCCCATTTTTTAGGAGGGTCCTAACCAAAAGTAAAGTAGTATTTTTCAGGAAGGTCCTGAACAGAAAGTCAAAATCCTATTTTTCAGGAAGGTCCTGAACTTGAAAGTAAAGTCCCATTTTTCAGGATTGTCCAGGACATGAAAGTAAAGTCCAATTTTCAGGAGGATCCTGAACATAAAGTAAAATCCCAAATTTCAGGAGGATCCTGAACATAAAGTAAATTCCCATTTTCAGTAGGGTCTTGAACATAAAGTAAAATCCCATTTTTTAGGAAGGTTTTGTACAAAAAGTAAAGTCTCATTTTTTAGGAGGGTCCTGACCAAAAAGGGTCCTAAAAAACCCCATTTTTCAGAAAGGTCCTAAATAGAAATAAAAGTCTTATTTTTCAGAAGGGTCCTGAACATAAAGTAAACTCCCATTTTCTAAGAGGGTCATTACCATAAAAATCTCTTTTTTCGAAGGGTTCTGAAGAGAAAGTAAAATCCCATTTTTCAGGAGAGTCCTGAATAGAAGGTAAAATCCAATTTTTCAGGAAGGTGCTAAATATAAAGTAAAGTCCTATTTTTCAAGAGGGTCCTAAATAGAAAGTAAAATCCTATATTTTCATGAGGGTCCTGAACATAAAGTAAAGTAATATTTTTCAGGAGAGTCATAAACATATAATAAATTCCCATTTTTCAGGTAGGTCCTGAACATAAAGTTAAATCCTATTTTTTAAGAGAGTCCGAAACAGAAAGTAAAATCTCCATTTTCTGGAAGGTCCTGAACACAAATTAAAATCCCAATTTTTGAGAATATACAGAACAAAAATTAAATTCTCATTTTTCAGGAGGTCCTAAAGAAAAAGTAAAGTCATATTTTTTAGGAGGGTCCTGACCAAAAGTTAAATCCCATTTTTCAGGAGGGACCCGAACAGAAATTAAAGTCCCATTTTTCAGGAGGGTCCTGAACATGAAGTAAATTTCAATTTTCCAGGAGGGGCCTGAACATAAAGCAAAGTTCCATTTTTCAGGAGGGGGGGTCCTAAACGTAAAGTCAAATCCTATTTTTCAGGAAGGTCCTGAACATAAAGTAAAGTCACATTTTTCAGGAGGGTCCTGAACAGGAAGTAAATTCAAATTTTTCAGGAGGGTCCTGATATAAGCAAGTTCTCATTTTACAGGAGGGTCCTAAAAATAAACTAAATTTCTATTCTTCTGTAGAGTCCTGAACGAAAAGTAAAATCCCATTTTCCAGGAGTGTCCAGAATATAATTTAAATTCCTATTTTTTAGGAGGGTCCAAAATAGAATGTAAAGTCTCATTTTTTAGGAAGGTCCTGAGCATAAAGTAAATTTCCATTTTTCAGGAGGGTTCTAATCAAAAAGTAAATTCTCATATTCCAAAACGGTCCAGAATAAAAAGTAAATTCCTATTTTTCAGGAGGGTTATAAACAGAAACTAAATTCCCATTTTTTAGAAAGGTCTTGAACAGAAAGTAAAAATCCCATTTTTCAGGAGGGGAAAGTAAAATCCTATTTTTCAAGACAGTTCTGAACAAAAAGCGAAATCCTCGTTTTCAGAAGGTCCAGAATAAAATGTGAATTCCCATTTTTCAGGAGAGTCCTAAACAAAAGTAAAGTCTTATTTTTCAGTAGGGTCCTGAACAAAAGAAAAATCCCATTTTTCAGGAGGGACCTGAATATAAAGAAAAGTCACATTTTCTAGGAGGGTCCTAAATAGAAAGTAAAGTCCCATTTTCCAGAATAGTCCTGAGTAGAAAGTATAGTCCCATTTTTAAGGAGATCCTAAGAATAAAGTAAATCCCATTTTTTAGGTGTGTCTTGAATATAAAGTCAATTCCCATTTTTCAGGAGGTTCCTAAATATAACGTGAAATTCCATTTTTCAGGAGGGTCCTGAACAGAAAGTAAAATCTCATTTTTAAGAAAGGTCCTAAACAGAAAGTAAAATCCTATTTTTCAAGAAGGTTCTGAACAGAAAGTAAAATTCCATTTTTCTGAAGGGTCCTGAACAGAAAGTGAAATCCTATTTTCAGGATGGCCCTGAACATGAAGTAAATTGGCATTTTCTAGGAGGGTCTTGAGCATAAAGTAAATTTCTATTTTTCAGGAGGGTCCTTAAAAAAAAAGTAAATTCCTATTTTCCAGGAGAGTCTAGAACAGAAAGTAAATTTTTATTTTTTAGGAGGGTCCAGAACAGAATGCAAATTTCTATTTTTCAGGAGGGTCCTATATAGAAAGTAAACTCCCATTTTTCAGGAGGGTCCTAAGTGGAAAGTAAAGTCCTATTTTTTAGGAGGGTCTTGAGGATAAAGTAAATACCATTTTTAGGAGGGTCTTGAACATAAAGTAAATTTCTATTTTTTAGGTGGGGCCTGAACATAAAGTGAAATTCCACTTTTTAGGAGGCTCCTGAACAAAAAGTAAAATCTCATTTTTAAGGAAGGTCCAAAACAGAAAGTGAAATTCCATTTTTCTAAAGCGTCCTGAAAAAAAAAGGTAAAATCCTATTTTTCAGGAAGGTTCTGCACAGAAAGTAAGATCCATTTTACTGAAGGGTCCTAGAAAGTAAGATCCATTTTTCTAAAGGGTTCTGAACATAAAGTGAAATCCCATTTTTTAGGAGGGTTCTGAACAGAAAGTGAATTCCCATTTTTTACGAGGGTCCTGATTATAAAGTAAAGTCTTATTTTTCAGGAGGGGCCTTACCAAAAAGTAAAATCCTATTTTTTCAGAAAGGTCCTAAACAGAAATAAAAGTCCTATTTTTCAGGAGGGTTCTGAACATAAAGTAAAGTTTGATTTTCAGGAGGGTCCTAATTATAAAGAAAATTCCTATTTTTCAGGAAAATCCTGAACAGAAAGTAAAATTCCATTTTTCAGGAGGGTCCTGAACAAAAATTAAAATCCCATTTTTGAGGATGATCCTGAACAGAAAGTAAAATCCTATTTTTTAGGAGGGTCATGAACAGAAAGTAAAATCCCATTTTTTAGGAGGGTTTTGGACAAAAAGTAAAATCGTATTTTTCAAGAGGATCCTGAACATAAAGAGAAATCCCCTTTTTCATGAGGGTCCTGAACAGAATGTTAATTCTCATATTTCTGGAAGGTCATGAACAAAAGAAAAGTCCCATTTTTCACTAGGGTCCTGTATAAAAGAAAATCCCATTTTTCAGGAGGGACCTGAACAAAAAGTAAAGTCACATTTTCTAGGAGGGTCCTAAAAAGAAAGTAAAGTCCATTTTCTAGGAGGGTCCTGAGTAGAATGTAAAGTCCCATTTTATAGGAGGGTCCTGAGAATAAAGGAAATCTCATTTTTCTGGAGGGTCTTGAACATAAAGTAAATTCCCATTTTTCAGGAGGGTTCTGAATAAAAAGTTAAATCCAATTTTTTTGAAGGGTCCTGAACAAAAAGTAAAATCCCATTTTTCAGGAGGGTTCTGAGGAGAAAGTGAATTCCCATTTTTTCAGGATGGTCCTGAACATGAAGTAAATTGGCATTTTCTAGGAGGGTCTTTAGCATAAAGTAAATTTCCATTTTTCAGGAGGGTCCTGAAAAAAAAAAAGTAAATTCCTATTTTCTAGGAGAGTCTAGAACAGAAAGTAAATTTTTATTTTTTAGGAGGGTCCAGAACAGAATGCAAATTTCTATTTTTCAGGAGGGTCCTATATAGAAAGTAAACTCCCATTTTTCAGGAGGGTCCTAAGTGGAAAGTAAAGTCCTATCTTTAGGAGGGTCCTGAGGATAAAGTAAATTCCATTTTTAGGAGGGTCTTGAACATAAAGTAAATTTCCATTTTTTAGGTGGGGCCTGAACATAAAGTGAAATCCCATTTTTTAGGAGGGTCCTGAACAAAAAGTAAAATCTCATTTTTAAGGAAGGTCCAAAACAGAAAGAGAAATTCCATTTTTCTAAAGGGTCCTGAAAAAAAAAAAGGTAAAATCCTATTTTTCAGGAAGGTTCTGCACAGAAAGTAAGATCCTTTTTTCTGAAGGGTCCTAGAAAGTAAGATCCATTTTTCTTAAGGGTCCTGAACAGAAAGTGAAATCCCATTTTTTAGGAGGGTTCTGAATAGAAAGTTAATTCCAATTTTTTAGGAGGGTTCTAATTAAAAGTAAAGTCATATTTTTCAGGAGGGTCCTGAATAGAAAGTACGAATCCCATTTTTCAGGAGGGTCCTGAACAAAAGTAAAATCCCATTTTTCATGAGGGTCCTGAGCAGATTGTAAAGTTTCATTTTCCAAGAGGGTTCTAAGCCGAAAGTAATATCCCATTTTTCAGGAGGGCCCTAAACAGAAAGTAAAAACCTATTTTTCAGAAGGGCTCTGACAAAAGTAAGATGCCATTTTTCAGGATGGACCTGAACAGAATTTTAAGTCTCATTTTTCAGTAGGGTCTTGAATATGAAGTAAATTAGCATTTTCCAGCAGGGTCCTGAACATAAAGTAAATTTCGATTTTTCAAGAATGTCCTAAACATAAAGTAAATTCCCATTTTTCAGGATGGTCCTAAACATGAAGTAAATTGCCATTTTCTAGGAAGGTCTTAAGCATAAACTAACTTTTCATTTTTCGGGAGGGTCTTGAACAAAAAGTAAAATCTCCATTTTCCAGGATTGTCCAGAATAGAAAGTAAATTTTTATTTTTTAGGAGGGTCCAGAACAAAAAATAACTTTCTATTTTTCAGGAGAGTCCTGAACAAAAAGTAAATTCCTATTTTTTCAGAAAAGTCTAGTACAGAAAGTAAATTCTTATTTTTCAGGAGAGTCCTGAACAGAAAGCAAAATCCTATTTTTCAGGAGGGTCCTGAAAATTGAGTAA